>SCLH01000938.1:211867-261793 GCA_004367855.1 Oikopleura vanhoeffeni | reverse complement strand
AAATTTGACTGGTTCCATTTTTAAAAATGGCTCAATTTTGTTAATATACCTCATTTTGTCAAATGACTCAAGTTTGTAAAATGACGCTAGTTTGTAAAATGACTCAATTTTGTTAAAGAACCACATATTTTAAAATGATCCCATTTGTTAGAATGACTCTTTTTTGTAAAAATATCCCATTTTGTCAAAGGACTCCAGTTTGCAAAATGACTCAATTTTGTTTTAACAGGACCACCTTTAAAGTAGCACATATTTTAAAATGATCCAATTTGTAAAAATGACTCAATTTTGTAAAAATACCTCATTTTGTCAAATGACTCCGATTGTAAAATTTATCAATTTTATAAGATGAAAATATTTATCTAAATGTTACCTGCATTGCTGATTCTGGGTAAGGTCCATCAATAGATTTTCCTAACATTGATCCCGGGACATAAAAGTTGAGTCGCAAGTAAGTGTAGTCTCCTTCCATGGACACGGAACAATTTTTAATGGTTGAAATGTGAAATGGAGTTGGAATGCCGAAAAATGGAAGAATAACAGTTTCATATTTTTTATCGATAAATAGGCGACTTTCACGAATATCTTTTTCCTGCCAAAAGTGTTAAAAATAATTAAATTTAATGTCGTACAATCCACTTGGGGCCCACCGCTAAAATCATGGAAGGAAACGCGTCTCTGATTGGCTCAGATTTGGCTTTCCTTAGAAAATGATAGGAGACGATGAGTAATAGTTTGCGCAGCGGATCGCCGCGCACCGAGTTGATTGTATTTATCTAAGCGGACGTTTTTTATAAATTTTCGAAACGTCCGCTTAGACGCACAAAAACCGTCCAACAAATACGGCAGTAGCTTTTATTTCAATTTTTTAATACTGTGGTTTTTGTCTATAACAACAGCGGATATTTTGCCATAATGTCTTTATTTTTTAAAATTGTTCTATAAGTTTAAAAATAACGGTGAAGAGCTGAACACATAAGCCAGAGTTTCGGAGGTCATTCTCATGGCGAAAAATAATGAAGACCTTTTTTGCTCTTCAACTACAGTATGTAAAAAAATTGTTCGAGACCATCAAGGGAAATTTCTCTGGATCAAAACCTATAATTGGCAGGAGAATTACTTTCAATCCAGANTTTTACATACTGTATATTTTTACGAAAAAGGGGTTAATAACAGTATAGATATTTTCTTAAAATATGCGTTTTGAATGTTTCTTCCATATTGTCCTTATAAAGGGACGGACTAAAATAAAAAAGCGTAGGTTTTGCGCATATTGTTTATATCGATAATTATGCCTTGGTAGGTCTTAACACTTTTTCACTATCTTTTAAATATGGAAAAAGTGTTTAGACCTACCAAGGCATAATTATTGATATAGACGCACAACATGTAGTTAGTTGAAACTTTTCGATCTCAGATTTTTTAACACTGCCCTGAGGAAAACTTGATTGGGATTTATAACTATAATTAGTTTTCTTTTTCTTATCCCCTTGATCTTTTCCTTTATTTTCAATTAATCTTTCTTTGGCCTCTTGATTCAGCTGGTCGTGTAATTTATCTTGGTGCGTTTTTCTGAAATAAAATTTTTGATTATAATTTTTAGAATTTATTATTGGGAATTAAATATTTCCAATTTTCTGAAGGGCATGATATATCTTTAATCGAGGAAGAACGATCATCCCGAGTCAAAGGCAGCAGATTAGTCCGAATTAATTCGGCTTCTGAAAACGACTCATTTGATTAAGGTTAAAGATAGCTCAAACTGAGCACAATTATTAAGGAAAAAATAAATTAACAAAAAAATTGTCCGAATTAGACCATTGTTTCCTATTTTTTAACAAAAACTGATAATTAAACGATTTCAGGAATCTCAGAAAAAAATCTAAAAATGGTCCGATTCGGACCAATTCTTTTTTATGTTATTATTCACTAGATATATGTGCTTAGTAGTTTTCAAAGGCCGAATTAAAGATATGAGGATCTTACAGTTAATGCCCAATTTCATTCATTTCATATCAAACTACATGCATACATGTTTTATAAGTCTAGCGCATTTTTGTCGGAGAGAATTTAAGATATCTAAAATTTTCACCGACAAAAAATCGCTATACTTATAAAACATGTATACTATATATAGTACTTTGTAGTTTGATATAAAATGAATGAAATTTGGCATTAACTGTAAGATCCTTATATCTTTAATCGAGGAAGAACGAGCATTCTGAGTCAAAGGCGGCGAATTAATTCGGCCTTTGAAAACTACTGAGCACAAACATCTAGTGAATAATAACATAAAAAAGAATTGGTCCGAATCGGACCATTTTTAGATTTTTTTCTGAGATTAATGAAATGGTTTAATTATAACAGTCTATTATAATAGTTCCAAGGTGAAATTACCTTTTATTTTCAGATGTATCATGATCTCGTTTAGTAGAACTTAATGAAGTGGTTCTCATTCCTCTCCCCATCATCAAGTTACTTTCATCTGCTTTCACTTCATCATCATCACTCGACGAATCATCCTTCAAGAAAATTGAAATATTTTTCGCCCTTTTTTTACCGGCAGTCAAAATCTGAGCTGGTGCATCGTCTACTAATAAAACGGTGTCGGCGATCGAAACCGCAAATTTTTTGTTTTTCTCATCTTTAGCCTCCGAATTTTTTATGTCTGAAACTGCGATGTGTAGGTTAAAAACCATTCCCTTTTTCGCAATTTCGTCATTTTTCGCGGAAATGATCAAAGAGGCCTCTCTGAAGTCAATTCCCATGGCAAAACCAATATTTTTCCCAAGCTTTGAACTGGTTTTATTTAAGACCCTCAAATTTACGAGTGAGATAGTTCGAACCTGTTACATACTATATTTTTGAAATTTAAAGCGATCAGTAATTTTTATTTTGAAATTTTACTGTCTTGCGGCACTTGTGGTCAATATTTAAATTTTGAAGGTCATCTTGTTTTCCTTGATATCGATTTACCCCAAAAACAAAAAAATTTCTTGTAATTTTTGAAAATGAAAAATTTTGCTCTCTAGCGGCACTTGTGGTAATTTTTACATTTTCAAAGTCATTTTGTTTTCCTCGATCGATTAATGAAAACCAAATTACCTTGAAAATTTAAAAATGACCACAAGTGCTGCTAAAGAGCAAAATTTAGCATTTTTTTAAATTTCAAGAATATTACGTGAACGCTAACGAGGAAATTTTCAAAATTTTAGCATTTTTAAAATTTCCCAATTTTGACGAAATCGCTCTTTTTGTTATCCCTGATATCGATTAACGTTTTTTCGATTTTCATATTCTTACCAGAAATAATCGGTTTCTCAAAAAAAAATGATAAAAAATTACTGGTAAAATACGAAAATCAGCTCTGTAGTGCCACAGCTTAATAATAAATGTTTTGTCCAAAATTTTATAAATATCGTATGTTCCGACCTATACCGGGGTCGATAAAAACCAGACCTTATCGGCAAGAAAGGGGTATTTTGAGGAGGCAAGTTTTTGCTTCACACTAGTGTAGACGTCGGATAATTTCTTGCCAGGCGATAGTTCCGTGAGGGCAAATTCGTGAGCTTCGTAGACAGCTTCGTAAATAGCCTTTTGGTCGTCTGTGGGATTTACAAACATGGTTCGAACCTATTAAGAAAACTTAGATATCATCATTATTAATGACCCACAAATTTTTATCAGGTCATAGGAAATTTGTAAAATGACCCCCAATTTGAAAAATGACTTCATTTTGTATGAATTCTCATTTTTTGTTAAATGAATTACTTTATGAATTAAAATTTTATTTAAAATGACTCCATTCGGGAAAAGACTCGACGGAAATAAAATGAGCCGTACTTCATTTTCCAAAATGACATAATTTCATGTAAAAAGTGGGGGTAGCTTGCAACGTCCGATAACGGACAACGGCCGATTATGTACAACGGCCGTGGGACAACGGCCCTATGGAACAACGGCCGTTCCAAGCTACCCCCATAAACAGTGACTTTATAAAGAGTATTTACCGTATTAGCACAATAATTTTTATATCTTAGCCCAATAAAAGCGATAATAGTTCCAAAATGAATTGGTTCTTTTGTTGACTGAGCAGAATATTTGAGCGAAAAGTTTCCACCAGACTGAATAATAGAGGGATAGCAGCTCTCGACATTTGAGGGGTCTACCCCTAAAAGCTTCTTTTTGTCTTTTAAAGACTCTTCAATGAGATTTGCCATTTTTGTATGTTTTACTTTGCGGTCAGCGTCAATAGTTTCCATTAAAGTTTCTTTAAAAACTTTGTTGTAAATTTCCATGGTGAGAAGTGAAGCTTTTTTCATGGAACTAATTTCAGCCTCTTCTTTTGCAGCCAAAATGATACCAATACCAGCTGAAAATCATTATTATATCAATCATGATAAATCAAAATATAATGAAAACTAATCTTTCAAATTTTAAATTTGCTTGAAACGCCCACAATTTTTTTTCAACATTTCTTCTTTAAACAAATTTTCAAAAATATTGAGAAATTTTCTACAAAAAAATTGTTTTTTTCATAGAGCCAGGCCCAGCCACGGATGTCGATTACAATCATCAAATAAGAAACTAAATGGTGGACAGGCTAATTAAGGAGATTAATCAGATTTTTTATTACAGTCCATGCGCCCTCACTGGAACACCATAAATTTGACGGTTGCGCCCAATCTGGAACCCTTTTGCAGAATTTTTTTTTGTTGCAAGAAAGTGTGTCGAATTCTCGTTCTGACCAGCTCAAAAAGGCCCTACAAAGTGTTCCAGATTGGGCGCATGGACTGTAGATAAAGAATTATTGATAGAAAAAGATAATATCATGTTCTGTCAAAATTGGCTAAAGCGAAATAATACAGCTAAACATCTGTAATCAGCCAGATTATTTGGTCGTCGAAATTATTTTCTAGTCAAAAAAAATGAAAAAAAAAAATTTGAAAAAAACGTTTTCACCAAAAAACCCATGGGCTGGCAGTAAACGGCCTAAAATAGAAAATTTAAACTGTTTGGAACTAAACTGTTGGAATTTATTTTACGGAAATGCAGATCAAATGAGAAAATATTATTGAGCGTAAGTTATTTTGAAATTGGCCTTTTTCTTTAACCATATTTTTTTTTTAATTTTCTGGCCAAATTTTTATTAGGTTGAATTTAATTTGTTTCGTACTACATTTGCACATAAAAATATTTTAGATATAAAATTTTGATTTTTTGGCAATTTACTGCTGACCCAAAAAACACTTCTGGATATCTCAAAAATCTACCTACATTAGAAAAAACTGGTAAAAGTACCTGTAATATCAATGGTCTTTTTCGCCCTCTGTTTGAAATCTTTCTTATACTCTTCATAAAAATTTCCAGTGAAAGAGTCTTTTCCAAAAATTCCACATTTTCCCTCCTCCGTAAGCGCCAAAGTGTCAAAAAGTGTATTAAAATTTTCGGCATTCGATTCTTTTGATCTGATCAGAATAGTCACCGCTGGAGTGCCCTCAGAATTTTCAGAGCCTTTGTTGGAAGTGATTGGCTTCAAAAATTCACCCTTTTTCTTTGACGTAATTACCACAATTTTTTCTTTCGAAAATCCGATTAACGTTTCGGACATTTCATAACCAAAAAGCCAGATTTGGATTGTCACAGATTTACTTAATAAATAAAACTTGAAAATTTTGGCGTTCCAGAGAAAAAAATTGCATTATTAAAGGGGGCATTTTTCAGTCAAAAATTTTGACAACCATTTTAAAAATTGACTTTGAACTGTTTTTAGACACACTTGTAGTCAAAGTGCGCAGCTACATACTTAACTAAAATCGTTAACCCGTGTGAGCACAGAAAAAAATTCCGCCAAGGCACCGAAGCCTTTATAAAGGCTTTTCCAAGCGCGTATTACAGAAAGCCCAAGGTAGTTAGAGTTTCAATTTTTGTCATAAGGAAGTTCAAACGATATATTTTTGCATCCGACATTTGAATATTCTAGATTTTGATTTTTAGTTCTAGAAATTTACTGATAAGAGCAAGGTACAGCATATCACGTGATACAAGCTCACAGTGGTGTTCACAAATTATTTTGGTATTGAATCGATGCATTTGATTTATGGTCCCATCGTTTTTTTGATTGATTTATAATAATCAATCAAAAATTATTTTTAAATAGGTTTAAAATTTTGATGAAAAAATCACATTTTTCATAAAAAATGGTTTATTTTTCCCTATAAAAGCAGATAATACACTTCTGATATTATTTCTGGGTCGATATACTAATCAAGTGACTCTGTGGCAATATTTAATTGCTCGAATTAATTTTTAATAATTAAAATATTTTCGTGAAATACTTAAAATGAAAATTTTGAAATATCACTTGAAAAAAATATCTGTTCCTGTATACAATTAATCTTTGTTTTGAGTGTCAACATGGACAAAACACTTTCCTAAAAACTGGCTATTTTCAAATTTTAATTGACGCAATAGTCGAATTAAATTTTTTTAGAAGTAAAAGATTGGAAAAAAATCTCAAAAAATAAACCCTCCGTATATTTTGAACAAAATTTCCAAAAAAATAAGTTATTTTTTTTGAAATCCTTGCAAAATCTTTATAATGTATTCGAACGAGACAATTCTACGATGTTTTTTTGCATTTTTTAGATGATTTTAATGCTCACACGGGTTTTAAAAAAGTAGGCACCTAAAAGTAGGCACCTAAAAGTTACCTTAAAAGTAGGCACCTAAAATAAAAGTTACCTAAAATAAAAGTCATTAAAATGAAATTTTTTTTAGGATCCATTGGTTATCGCCACCGAAAAAAACTATTATGAGCAAAATAAAAAAATATTCAGCCCTCTAGTGGTCAAAAAATGAGTTCTAAAAACCCTCATTTTCAGCACTAACTTGAATTTTAGTCATGATAAACTTGATTTTTTATGATAAAAAAATTTGCTTTATTATGAAAAAAAATGTTTTTTGAAAAATAAAATGTTCGAAAAAAAATTTGCGTCATTTAATGACAACCGCTGCGCTACCTCCCTATATTTTAACTAAGTCAAATAATTTCAAATCGATTGGTGGTAGATGCCTAGCACAGAATTTTATTGGAAAATTTTTGAAAACAAACAAAAAAAATTAAAAAATTTTCTAGGGTAAAATGGCCTTTAAAAGTTTAAATTGTCGCTTTCAGTAGCAGCTCAACCTCGCTCAAGTTTTTAAAGTGTTCTTACTGAAGGCTAAGTAAATTATGCCTCGATTGAAGTAACAAAAATATTTTAGGCAAACCTGAGCAGCTTGGATTTTTTCGTGTATTATAGTTTTTCCGCCTACGCATTTCCTATTTTATGATTTATAACCTATCAGTTATAAATTATAACCGAACTTGATATGACGGAGAAATGATATTTATATTTTAAAGTGCCCTTGAAACCCTCAAAAAATACAATAAGATAAAATTTAAATCGATGAAAAAAAAATTCAGAAAAAATTATCGAAATTTTCAATTTTATACCCGACGAGACGCTATCAAAACGACACAAAATTTACAAATATGAAAAAAATAACAATAAATTCAAGGAATATTTTATGCCGACACATTGAAAATAACGTGATTTTTTTAAGAATTCTAGCATTTTATTTTCTTTAAATTTGTCAAAATTAAAATGACCGCACAAATCCCAACGGAAAGCGTACCTGTATTGATCTTCCTCATTTTGTCCAACCATACAAAGAACCGATTCGCACTCTTGTAGTTGTGAGCCTTCCTTGGTCCATGCTGTATAAAATCGTTTAATTCGTCGATAAAACGCTTCCCGATCCAAATTGAGACTCATTTACACAAACTTAAAATTTAAAACCTGAATTAAATTTTATCTGATTTTGAACAAACTCGAAATGCTCTGATGAACAGAAAAAAAACAGTTATCTGATTGGCTCAAATCAAGCAGAAAATAAATCAACATGCAGTATGCGAAGGGTGCGCAGCGGGAACCTTATAGACTAAACTTAAACCGCTGATACAAATTTCTCTGCTATCGGTGGTTATCGCCACTGAAAAAAAAAAGATTCCGAGCAAATCTTTTTTGTTTCTTCGGCCCTCTAGTGGTCAAAAAGTGAGTTTTAAAAACTCTCAGTTTCAGCACTAATTTGAATTTTCATCATAATAAACGTAATTTTTTGATTATTTAAGATAACAACCGTACTCGCAACAAAATTCCTAGGAAAAAACAATTTTTGAATAATAACAATTATATTATACAGGGGGGGCAATATCGCCGAAAGTTTTGTTGGCAAAAAATTTCGGCGATATTGGCAAATTCGGCGATATGGGAACAGAAATAAAATTTTTGTTCAAAAAATGAAAAACGCGTAGGCGTTCAATATGACGTCATGTTTCGAACAATTTCAATTTTATAAAGTGTTTTACAATAGGTTCGAATGCAAGGGATTCACCAAAATGCGTAGAATTTAATACTCCACCAAATTCAATCAAATAAAAGACGAAAAGACTGGATTTGGGAGAGTCAATCTTGAAAATGACGTCATTCATGACGCTCAAAAAGTAATTTGACAAATAAATCTCGAAAAAATAGGGCGATTTAGGCAAAATTGGCACTTGAATTATTTTAGCTAAACATCGTGAAATTGTGTTGTTTCTTTCGTCGATTTTGGTAAATTCGGCGATATTGCACCCCCTGTATAATGTTTGAAAATTTTTTAAAAAAATGGGACATAAAATGCGTAGGCAAAAAATTCTTAATTTGTTCTAAGATTTTTTCCCTACGAGTCTCCGTGCTCTCGTTTCATCAAAATTTTTCAGGAGAACACGAAAAACGTGTTTTTAACCTGGCTCTCTGTGTTCCTCGACGCTACCTATATTTTGAATCAATAGCCGGTATTATTACCAGTAAAAACTTAACAGTTTCGTTTTTTTTCTATTATTATTTTTCGCTCTGAATTATAATTTTTTCATTTTACAGTGATATTTATAGTTCCCAAGTAAGAATTTTGCCCGCTGCGCACCCTGATAGGCGACAATATCCCATTTCATCAAATATATTTTAATTACCCTTGGATTATTTCGGCTTAAAACCAAATCCTTTTAGAAATTGAAAAATTCCAATTAAAAAACTTGTCCCTTTTTTAAATGCTTGATAATTCGAATAGCGAAACGTTGCAAACAAAATAAAAATTATTAAAAATTCAGTGAAAAGTTTTGTATAGGTTTTTATTTTTTAATGAATTGCACTTTATTATGCATTTCACTGGAGACAGAAAATAAATAGTTTGTTTTAGAATTTAAATAAGAAACTTGATATCAACTCGTGATCATCACGTGGTTTGCGTTTGAAGGTCTGAGTCATTATTTCTGAAAATTATTTACTAAAAGTTGAAATATAACCTCTTAAAATATCACGTGATCATCTCGAATAAGGTTATCACCGCGTTAAATAAATTGGAATTGCATAATAAATCACCGCTTGAAGCATTTTTTTTTCTCTTCGTCTGCCGAGGTAAAAAAAGGATTTTTAGACAAGATACAATACACCATCTTTTCAAACGTCCTGACCCTATGGTTTGAAAATTTTTGTCAGGACGTTTGAGAAACTGTCAGGACGTTTGAGAAACTGTCATGACGTTTGAGAAACCGTCAGGACGTTTGTACCTTAATAACGATTTATAAACTGTATTATTTTGAAATTTTTGTCAGAACGTTTGAGAAGCTGGTGTATGTTGTATATCCCCTGTTTTCGGCTTGCTACCAGCGAACATAGATCGCGGCCATTCCGAAAATGTCAAAAGGGAAAATCATGTAAGCGTGTGGTGAGTTTTTTAAAAAATAATTGTTGGATCAAAATATTTAAGAAAACGGTGAAAATAACTAACATTTTTTCGGGGCTTCAATTTGAAAAGGTTTATTTTGAAAGTCACGGTCAAAAATATCTATTTTTAAGCATTATCGGAATTTTAACGGAAATTCAATTCAAAAACCAAAAATTTTGACCGTCAATCGCAAGTTTAACTATCGACGACTCCCAAGTCGAAAAAAATCGGGTTTTCATCGCGATTTCTCAAATTATTTGATCAAACAAAAATGTTTTTTTAAGAAATACACCTTTTATAAATTAATGAGTCATCGAGAAATAACTGTACATGATAAAATTTGGTAAGAATTCGAGAATGAGCTTGCGAACTTTACAGTACTACTACATGATACATACGAATTTTCATGTTGCAATTATAGTATCATTTTCATAAATAGAATCGTTTGTACGCCTTAGTTATGCTGGGAGAAATCACTAAGGTACCTCATCCCTAACCTTGGCTTCATTTTTAAACTGAACGAGATAATTTTAACGAATTTTTGCATTCAACAGCCAAATGGATAAAAAATGCTTTTGGACCGGATGTCCGGTAAATGACCGTCAAAAATTGAAATTCTGTTGTGAGAAAACGTCGCATACAGACCCAGTTACATCTTTCAAATGAAAAAACTGGTATGGTTTAAATATTCTCTTGAAAATCTGGCCAGGTGATTATATCGAAGATTATACTGCGGTATGGATAGTTACTCAGCGTCATAACTGTGACGTAAGAAAAGATATTGACCAATCAAATCAAACAATTTCAGTTATTTGAGGAATCGTGTGATTTGATTGGTCACTATCGTTTCTGACGTCACAGTTATGACACTGAGAAACTATCCAAACCGAAGTATTGTCTTCGATATTCACAGGTTGGTCCCCGCAGTTAAAATATACGATTAATGAAATTTGACTCCTGAAAGAGGTCATATGACAATTTTTGTCCCAAAAAAATTAAAATAAAAAGTACTGCAATAGCTTATAGCAGTACTTATTTGAATTTTTTATATAGACTATAGGCCAATTTTAATAATTGAAAACTTATAAGCCATTTCGCGCGACTGACTTTTACAATGTTGCCAGTAAATTACAAGACATCTGGTGAATTAGTAAAAAAAAAATTTATGTATTATTTGTTATCATTTGGGTGTGAGATGAAAAAAATCGTTTGCAATTACTATGTTTTTTTTTAAATAGCTTGTAGTCAAAGTGTGAGGTTAGCTAAAAAAACTACCTAAGGTCTTTTTACAGAATGTAGTGTCATTTTACATAGATATCTTTACAATCGTGGAAATACGACTCCGTCATCTTGAAAATTAAAGATTCCTGAAATTTTCTATTTTTTTACATTTTGAATAGAGGGCGCTATTGACCCGGCGGGCGAGGGTTTGTTGCCAAACCAACTTTTTTTATATTTGCAAAATTCATTTATAAGTTGAGTTTCTTCACCAGAAAATAGAAGTAGTTGCCCTAAAGCCTTAATAAGATGCTCTCTATCGCCAACAGGAGCAGTGATATATCGTAGGACAACATGCTGAGATCAGGTGTTAAATTTGGAAACGTCCGAGTTGAAAGTAAAATAATTGATAAAAATTGCTAAAAAAAACAGTTTCTACAAAATGCCAATTTTGTCCGCTTTGAAAATTAAGCAATATCGAAAATTATACCGTATTATATACAGCATGTCACATTTTTGCTACCATTCTTAGTTTTTGCTCAAGCTAAACACCGCCAATCAAAACAGTTAAATTTGGCGAACACCTACGTGATTCTGAATTTTAACCTTTTGATTGGCGCAGGTTACCTTGAGCAATAACTGATTATAGAAGCAAAAATGTGACATGCTGTAGTAAATCGACCAAAAATAAGAATATTATAGGTGTCAAATCTCTAGAACATCATGTTCGCCCGCTAGTGGGCCATCACGGTCAAATCTTAAAAATAGATTTCCTAAAATACACGTCGGATTCACTGAAGTCTCTGTCAACCGAACAGGGTCAAAATTTCGATTTTTTGGGCTGAGACAGAGTTTAGCTAAAAATAGGTTAATAATCGAAAAAAGGCGCTGATTAGCTTAAAAAAACAATCCTCATGTTTCAGGTTTTTCACGAAAACTACAGTAGATTGCCAGTGTGAGCAACCACGTGTCAAAAATTTATCCGCGGGTGCTAGAGGGTGAAGCTACCGCGTTTCAAGTGGTGAAGAAACAAAAAGTGGAACGTTAAAAAATGGCTTAGGCTAGAATAAAATTATTCATCCGATTTTCTAGAGAATAGTATCATTGGATCCCATTTGCAATTTTCTATATTTTTCAATTAGCAAGGTAAAGCGTATGTGGGCTCTGAAAGCGACTATATCGGATTTAGTACAACGTTCCACTTTTGGTTTCTTCGCCACTTGAAACTCATGCGGTACGTTTGGTCTCTAATTCTCAAAAATTTGAAAAAAAAAATTTAACACCATCCTTAAGATAATTTAAATCTATAGGGTGCTCCTGTTCCACTTTTTTAACAGGACTGGCATCCCTATGCCCATTTTGTTTCTGGACAACGATAGGTTCTTTATTTTTTTCTTTTTCTAAATGTTTCTGAAGCTCTTTTTTCAGCTCGTTAATTTGCCTTTCTCTAGATTTAATTTTTTTCTCCGAATTTTCTTTTTCCGTCTCTAGCTCAAGTTGGATTTTATTTTTCATTTCTGTGCAATTTTCTATATTGACTTTTAACTCCTCGGACACATCTGCATACTTTGCCGATTCCAATTCGAGTTTTCCGATTCGGCCGTGACGATCCGCAGCGAGGCTTTCGGCCTCATCAGTTTCTTTTTTTGCGATTTCGAGATTTTTTTCGAGATCTGAAGTGATTTGGATCAGTTTTTCGCGCTCTGAAGTGAATTTTTCGGTGATTTCGTTTTTTTGTTTTATTATTTCGATTTTGAAATCTTCATTTTCTTTTTCTAAATCGTCATTTCTCGCGGCGATTTTTTTCACTTCGCTTTTTATTTCTGAAATATATTTCGATTTTTCATCACTTTCAACCTTTGCAATTTTGAGCTCATTTTTTAGGTCAGTCACTTCGGAAGACTTTTCGGAGATTTGAGATTCGATTTTTTCTTTTTCGGAAATTGCAACTTTTGCCTCGTTTTCAGCTGCACTTTGAGCTTGTGAAGCGATCGCGCAATTTTTCCGCATTTCTTCGATATCTCGGGCAGCCTTAAAAGAATATTACTGACATTTATTTTTTTTTAATTATTTAAATTGTCTGAGACGTTTGTGCAACTTTTTTCAAATTTTTATGGCATTGCGGTTTATTTGATATTGGCGGGCATCTATTTCTTCTGATTTGTACATGATTTTTCCCCAAAAAAAATCATAATATTTTTTACGAAACTTATTTTATTTTCCCTAATAACTAATAATTTCAGAATAATTAAAGACTGAAAATACGAAAAATCGTTAACGATATAAATATCGAAGATAATCCTTGAGCCAGCATTCTTTTTCTTACTCAGCGCCATAATTGTGACGTCAGAAGAGATAGTGACCAAACAAATCACATGATTCTTAAAATAAGTAGCAATCGTGTGATTTAATTGGACTATCTTTTCTGACGTCACAGTTATGACCCTGAGTAAGGTAGCTGATCGAAGGATTATCTTCGATATTTCAATCACGTGGCGAGCAAAATTTTCATCGTAATATTTTTTTGTCAATTTGGAAATTTATCTGCCCTCAAAAAGTTCCGGAACAATCCACCCAGTATTTCTATAGTCCGATTTTAATGGTCGATTTCAAAACTTCCGTTTAGACGCAAGTAAAAAACGCGCTTAGATTTATGTTAAGTTTTGGCCTAAAATACAGAACTAGAGAACTCAAGCTAGCGCCTAATGCTCTAGACTTCAGTTTTAAAAATATGCCTTAAGGGGGTGGGTGTCGGTTTTTTTTGAGCCCTTTATAGGATTAATTTATAATAAATTAATATCGGTTATGACTAAAGTTGACCCAAGGAATCTCATGGTGGCAATTATTTTTTTCAAAACAATCTAGAACAAAATCTAGAATTTTCACAATTCGAATATTTTTTTGCTTTAACCCGCAGAAAACCGGTATTCCANGACGTCAGAAGAGATAGTGACCAAACAAATCACATGATTCTTAAAATAAGTAGCAATCGTGTGATTTAATTGGTCACTATCTTTTCTGACGTCACAGTTATGACCCTGAGTAAGGTAGCTGATTGAAGGATTATCTTCGATATTTCAATCACGTGACAAGCAAAATTTTCATCGTAATATTTTTTTGTCAATTTGGAAATTTATTTGCCCTTAAAAAGTTCCAGGACAATTCACCCAGGCGGCTTTTTTTTTAGCGAAACTTGCAATCGGAGCGAATGTTCTCGAAAACGGTTCATCCGATTTAAGAAATTCCAATTGTATCTGAGAGTCAATAAGTTGATACGCGACAACCATATAATTTGAGTCCGATCCAATAGCCGGTTAACCGGTAATAAGCCAAAACACCGGCAAATTGTCGGTTTGTAGAGAACTGAGGCAGATAAGCATTCGAGAATATTGTTGGATATGTAACTTGACTCTCAGATACAATTGGAATTTCTTAAATCGGATGAACCGTTTTCGAGAACATTCGCTCCGATTGCAAGTTTCGCTAAAAAAAAAAGCGGCCCCAGTATTTCTAGAGTCGGATTTTAATGGTTGATTTCAAGACTTCCGTTTAGACGCAAGTAAAAAACGCGTAGAGAACTCTAGCTAGCGCCTAATGCTCTAGACTTCAGTTTTAATAATATGCCTTAAATAATTATGACGTTTGCAATTATCTTTATGCTCAAAAAATTGTACAAATTGTGAAATAACAGAAAATTAAAAAATAGGGCGGCTGTATCTTCTCCATGGAAAATTTACCTGTACAACATTCTATTTAAACGCAGAATTTGTTCTTCTAGCACTATTTTTTTAATTAGCACGGAAATAAATATATCGATAATTATGCCTAGGTAGCTCTAAACACTTTTTCCCTAGTTAAAAGATAGGAAATAAGTGTTTAGACCTACCTAGGCATAATTATCGATACAACTAAAAGCCTCAATTTTACCGGTCGATAGTGAAATGTATAAAAAATGAAATGTATAAATTTGAGATTTTGAACATGAACAGGCAAGAACAAGAGTTCTAGAGCATATTATTCCAATTTTTTTGCTGGATCAGATTATTGAGATCAAATTCTTCAAAATGATAAAAAATATTTTTTTGCGCCACCCAATTATTCTGTAAAAGCAATGATATCACGAAAAAAACAGATTTTGGTTCATTGACAAAATGTTTAGCAAATATATATATTGATTGGGCATATGCAAACAAATAATTTTTTCAATATTTTGAAGAATTCGATCATACCAATCTGATTCAGCAAAAACATTGGAAATTTATGCTCTAGAACTCTTGTTCTTGCCTGTTCATGNCCCATATTAAGTATAAGTGCAAGGGTCTCTATGATATCAGTGCCTAGAAAATCAAAAAGTGCTTCTTTACTCCACCAGGTGGTTGTCGGGATGTCAAAAATAATAATGCCAAAAAATTCTTGTTAAAAATTACCCATATAAGAAAGTGCAGGTCTCTATAATAACCAGTGCGAGACCAAAAAGTGCTCCTTTTACTCACCAAGGTTGGTGTCGGGTATGTTCAAAAAATAATAAGCCAAAAATTTTCCGTAAAATTTACTCAATATAGTATAAGTTGCAGGTTTCTCTATGATAATCCATGCCGAGAATCAAAAAGTGCTCTCTACTCCACAGGTGGTGTTCGAGGCAAAAATAATAATGCCAAAAAAATTTTCTTGTTAAAATTTACCCCTACAGTAAAATTGTAGGTTTAGAAATGTGTAGTTCTTTCAAACGCAATTAACGGTGTTTTTTGCTGATACCGGTAACCGGTGGTAGTCTGAAACGACAAAAAAAAAATTTGAGGTTAAATTTTTTTTTGCTACATCATGCAAAAAACCGTTCTCTTGATACCCTGCTACGCGTTTTTGCTCCAGAGGGGGGGGCACCCTAAAATAAAAGTTACCTAAAGTGTTAAAATTTAAATTTTTTCTATATTTTATTTCGCAAAAAATTACCGAACATCGTTCTATTCGTCATAGTTTAGCCGTACAAGACTCCAAATGCACGTACACCACCCTCTAAAACAGAAAAAATTGACCAGTTGACTGATTGCTTTAAAACGTTTTTAAAAGGGAGCCCTAAATGTTGCAAAAATTTGGCTTGCATTTTGGGCTCTTTAGTGCCATTTTTGTTTTTAAAGCATTTTGATGATTTTTTTTTTTCATGAACAAAACGACCGAATTTCAGTGTTGTTGGTCCTCACATAACACCACCCAGTAGATATAAATACAGTATTATCTTAAAACCCGGTATTTTGAACCTGTCCGAGTTCTTTCTTTTTTTCCAGTTTGAATAATCGCTTATTATCTGCTCAAAATTTAAATTTTTCATCATGAAGACAATGGCAAACTATATTTTGGCTAAGCTAACAACTAGTAATCTTTTAAGCTATAGCAAGGTATAATACGCATTTCCAAAAATAAATTAATGAAATATAAATTATTCTGCTATTGCCGCTTGACGATTCGGAGCTTATTTCAATAAAAAAAATTAAAACTGGCATTCTATTAGCCTTGCTCATCTAGCGGCACTTTAAGTCATTGTTAGAAAATTTAAAAAGGGTCATTTTTCTTTTTCTCCGAATCGGTTAACCTAAAAGAATTTAAAAAACAAATTTTTAATGAAATTCGGAAACTCTAAAATTTCGAAATAATTGAATTTAGCTCTCTAAGCGCGCACTTTCGTCCATTTTTAAAAAATTTAAAGGTCATTTTCGTTTTCGGCTGATATCGATTTTACCCTATAAAACGTAAATAATGTTCAAATTGGGAAACTTTTCAAAAAATTCAAGTTCTCGAGCTAGCTATAAAGCTGTTTGGTGATTCTGGGTCATATTACATTTCTGAATAAATATTTTCGCAGATTCAAATTTACAATGATTCTCTATCGAATGAATATATACATGACCCACATGAGTCATTTTGTAATTTGACCCCAAACTGGGGTCATATTACAAAATAAAAAAAAGTTCAGAAATTTGAAAGACGAAAGGTATAAAAATCAGTCAATATCACGAAAACAGTGGCCGAGAACCGACAATCTTATATTAACGCGGTAATTACCGGAATCCTGGCCAATCCGGTTCAAAAATCGAAGAGCGTTATGCCAAGGTATAAGAAACCATTTGACCTCCTCTAATTTTTGGAATTTTTAAAAATCGGTTCATCCATCTTCGAGAAAAACTTGGTGGCAAAACTGAACCACTGGGAAATCCCATTAAAAAAAAGCGATTGAATCAAATATTAAAAAAAAGTTTCCAGTTTGAGATCCCTTCTCCATTTTTCTAACTTTTGATATTTTATATTCACAACCCGGAAATACTCCTTCAAAGATCATCTGTCCAGTGTATAGACGGCTGAAAAAACTCTGGAGCGTCTTGAAAGAAGCAAACGATGTTATAATTCTGAAAAAGGCTAGATTGCCGTCAAAAAGAAATCTAGATTCGACCAAATCTTCAAATGTGAATTTCGAGCAAATCAAAATTGAAGTCGCTTCAGAATCAGCTGAGTACCCTTCAAAGTAGAATTCAAGAATGAGACCAAGAAAAAACAAAGCGACAAAAAGACACACAAATGGGAGAAGCCAGAGAGAAAAAATCTACAGGACAAATTGAACAAAGCTGAGGACAGATCGTCAACTGTAAGTAGAATCACGTAAAGTAGGTTCGGTGAAAGTAATATCAGCAGCACAATAACTACAAATGTTTTTTTGCCGACCTTTTTCGAAAAGAATAAGATATTTTTTTAATAAATGTAATATGTCTATAGCACATGTATAATGTACAAGTAAAGTGCGTTTAAATGGACAGTTTGGGTCGAAAGGTTAGTCAAAGTCCTGCTAGCGTGCATTTAATGATGCAGGTTTTTGGGATGCAAAATGTTCCGTCACGTTAAACGGATAATTTGAATGGTCCAAAATGCCCGTTTAAAAACGCACGCTTGGAGGACTTTTAACACCAAATCACTCGTAAAACATGTCCGTATAAACACCCTCTACTGTAACATGAAAAATAATTTCGTGGCAAATCAGGTGACCTAAACTTGAAACTTTAATTATTGCCAAAAAGCGAGTACGATGTTTGTCCGAGTTCTGAATTGAAACAAATATTGCGTGGGTGCGAAATTGTGTTTTGACGTTGCACAAGCGCGGAAATAAATCGTAACGTCCGCGCAGCTTTTAAAATGAATCAGAGTCAAAAATAAAGAATTATTCAAAGTATATCCAACCCCTATTGCATAAATGTGGCTATCAAAAAAGTTGCAACAGAAGAGGTTTTTTGCTAATATTTTTCTGATCTGTTTTATTAGTTCGTTTTACAGATTTTTCTAGCTGTATTTCTGAAAGGAAGATGTGCGCCAAAAATAAAGCCGGCAAAGAGTGATCTGAAGCAGAAAAAGAGATACATCAGTCAAGGAAAAGAAGATTGCCAATGAGAAACCAAAAATAAAAATTTCGAAAAATGGGTTCAGGACCTAAAACAATTCCTTAAAATCAGGTAAATTGGATATTTCTGTATATTCGGGGGATTGTAGATCAAATGGCAAAGTATTATTTTTTTGTTAATTCAAAAAGTTATTTGACTGCTGCAGAGAAATAAAATCGTTGGTAGGGTAGCCAATTTAAGGGTGCACGCGATGTGGCAGACTGGCGTCAATTTAATTTACGTAAAATAATTGTTCGTCTAGTTTTTTTGTGCTTAGTGATCGTTAGCCTGAGGCCAGAATAAATGGTATCAGGCTCAATCTAAAATCATTTTTTTTATCTATTATAAAAGGAATGATTTGAGTTCGAACTTTTATTTTTGAATTCGTAAAATTTTCAAAAAAATTCAAAGCTTTAAAAAAATTTACGCATTTTTTGTCAAAATTTCACTGATTTGTTTTGAAATCTGTGAATAAAAAACACCGTTTGAAAATCATAAAATGTTTATATTTCATTTTTGTCGATTTCTAAAGAATATATTATCGAAAATTTTTCGAGAATCAAGTCAGGCGAAATCAACTTGGTAAATTTTCTGGTGATCCAACCTAGAACCAAATTTTCTTCTACCTATAATTTTTCTAAATGTTTCATCAACTGGCCAACAAACGCAGTTTCGCTACCTATGTCTAGTTCTCCGTCGAAATAACAATTGGACTACCTTAAATGCGCTACAAGCAACCTCCTAAAAATAATTCCTAGCCATGAGAATTGAAGAAAGTTACGGAAAAATGTAAAAGTGACGCCTCTGAAATAAAATCAGAGAGAGAAAGAAATATTGAATTAAGAGATTGAGACCGAAAAAACGTTAACAGAAAATCATAGCAAAAAATGAGGGAGTCAAAAATTAGCAAGAATTACGTCAATGGAGCTCGAACAAGTTGAGTACGGTTAATACAAAATCGGATACTTAAGACGATAATCGGCAAAACTTGAGGCAAAACATACGCGAAATCATCAAAGATCAGTGCTATATTAAAAAATCGCAAAAATTATAGGAAGTTAGAAAAGGAAGAAACAAACCGGAAGTCAACAAAACAACTAATCAGGATGAGATATTAATCATTTTGTAAAAATCCTATCAGTGCCTCTATTGTGACATTGGTTTTAATTCATGGCTCACTTCCGAAGTTTACATTGAAAAAACGTATAAAAAGGTTCTTTCAAATTATTTTCGAGTTTGCACGAGGTCTTCATATCTGTTTTGAAGCGACGAAATTCTGGGTCATAGTTATGAAATGACACCATGTTGTAATACTACACAATCCTAATAAAACCGTGCAACTAAAGCACTGAAAATCATCGCGCTGAAAAGGCATTAAATAAAAACTGTTCTATAATATAAAACAGCACCTTGGAATTTGTTATTAATAACAATTTTCATTTTAGAAACTTGAAACATTCGGCAGCTGAAACTCTAGAATCACGATCGAAAAATTTAGAAAAAGAACAAAATGCAGTAATTTGAAGCCAGAATGAACAATTAGAAATAATAAAAGGTAAATATAACATTAAAAAGAAGATTATTTATATATCAATTTACAGAGGTATTGAAACGATCTCGGGTACACAATAGTACAGGGGGGGGCATATCGAAAATCTGCTAGTGCGAAATGATTGAACGTTACAAATAGAGAGATCCAGCAATTTATTGGGTCATCTCCTCGAGCATCCAGTCATTTTCATTGTCACTTCTATTTTGTGACGTATCAATACATTTATACGGGAAAACATTTTTTCGTCAAAACTTTTTTCGTCAAAATAATTTTTTAATTTTAAGTCTAGAAAATAATAAAAAATCGAATTAATCGACAATCAAAAACGGCGGAATAAAGTTAAACCGTTAGGAAAAAGAAGGAAAAACTACACCCTGTAAATCTCAAAAGAATTCCGCGATATTGGACAAGGAAGTATTTTAGGTAAAATCGTGAAAATTGCGAAGGTTGTTTTTTGGCAATTCGGCGATATCGCCCCCCCTGTAGATGTTTTTCGATAGCGAAAACTTTGTGAAGATAAGTCGGAACGTCATGACGCGTCACATAGAAATTTGTTTAGACAATGGAGTTATTGTATGACAATAAAAGCTTAGCTGCAATTCAAGAATAAACAAAAAATTTTTTTTTAAATTTCCAACAAAAGAATGGAATCAAAAGTTTCAAAATAAAATAAATAATTTGCCGAAATTATTTCTGAATTAGAAGGATTATCAAAGGGAGCAGAGAGAAAAATACTGTTCTAAACATAAAACTAGCAGACGGAATGGAGCAAAATTCATCTTTATCTGAAAACTCGGATTTGAAACCGAAAATTAGACAGATATACAAATAATATGGGAAATGCTGATCAAGACAGAGCAGGTAAATTGGGGTCGAAGTGAAATGTATAAAAGTGAAAGGTATAAATTGAGATTTTTGAATCATGAACAGGCAAGAACAGAGAGTTTTAGAGCATAAATTCCAATGTTTTGCTGAATCAGATGGTATGAATCAGATTCTTCAAATATTGAAAAAATTAATGTTTGCCATAGCCCTATCAATATATATATTTGCTAACCATTTGTCAATGAGACCAAAATCTGTTTTTTCGTGATGTCATTGCTTTTACAGACTAATTGGGTGCGCAAAAAATATTTTTTATCATTTTGAGAATTGATCTCAATAATCTGAATCCAGCAAAAAAAATTGGAAAATAATATTAGCATAATGCTCTAGAATGTTGTTCTTGCCCTGTTCATGTCAAAAATCCCAAATTTATACATTTCATTTTTGTAATACATTTCACTATCGACGGATACAATTGAGAGCTTTTAGTTGTATCGATAATTATGCTAGGTAGGGCTCTAAACACTTATTTCCTATATTTTAATAAAAAATGAAATGTATAAATTTGAGATTTTGAACATGAACAGGCAAGAACAAGAGTTCTAGAGCATATTATTCCAATTTTTTTGCTGGATCAGATTATTGAGATCAAATTCTTCAAAATGATAAAAAATATTTTTTTGCGCCACCCAATTATTCTGTAAAAGCAATGATATCACGAAAAAAACAGATTTTGGTTCATTGACAAAATGTTTAGCAAATATATATATTGATTGGGCATATGCAAACAAATAATTTTTTCAATATTTTGAAGAATTCGATCATACCAATCTGATTCAGCAAAAACATTGGAAATTTATGCTCTAGAACTCTTGTTCTTGCCTGTTCATGATCAAAATCTCAAATTTATACCTTTCACTTTTTATACATTTCACTATCGACCCCAATTTTACCTGCTCTGATCTTGATTCAGCATTTCCAATATTATTTGTAATATCTTCTAATTTTCGGTTCAAAATCGAGTTTTCTTCAGATAAAGATGAATTTTGCTCAATTGCCGTCTCTAGTTTTATGGTTAGAACAGTATTTTTCTTCTCTGCCTCCTTTGATAGATCCTTTAATTCAGAAATCGACTTTTCGGCAAGATTTATTTCTTCTTTGAATTTTGAAACTTTTGATTTCAATTTTTTGGTTGAAATTTCAAAATTTTTGTTTTCTTCTTGAATTGCAGCATAAGCATTTTTATTGTCAGTCACAATAACCTCCATTGATCTAAACAAATTTCTTATGTGACGCGTCATGACGGTTCCGACTTATCTCTCACAAAGTTTTAGCTAATCGAAAAAACATCTACAGGGGGGGGGGCGATATCGCCGAATTTGCCAAAAAAAACCTTCGCAATTTCACGATTTTAACCTAAAATACTTCCTGTGCCAATATCGCCGAATTCTTTATATCTCAAATTACTTTTTGTGCGTCATGAATGACGTAATTTTCAGGATTGACTTTCCCAAATCTAGTCCCTTCAACTTTTATTTGATTGCCTTTGGTAGAGTATTTAATTCTACGCATTTTGGTGATTTACTTCATACGAATCTATATAAAAATTGTTCGACATATGACGTCATTTAAAATTTAATTTCTGTTACCATAACGCCGAATGTGCCAATATCGCCGAAATTTTTAGGCAAAAAACTTTCGGCGATATATCTAAAATCCTAGTCGTGAAATTGGGAAAACATTTTTTTGTCAAAGACTTTTTTCGTCAAATAATTTTTTCGTCAAAATGAATCATTTATTATAAAAATAAACTTTTGGTCAGAAAATAGTCTTTTCGAAATTAATATGAAAGTCTCGCAACTAAATTAAATTGAAACGTAATTCGATTTTTATTATTTTCTAGACTTTAAAATTTAAAAAATTATTTTGACGAAAAAAGTTTTTGACGAAAAAATGTTTTCCCGTAAAATTATATTNATCTCTTTTTAATGTTTATATTTACCTTTTATTATTTTCTAATTGTTCATTCTTGGCTTCAAAATTACTGATTTTTGTTTCTTTTTCTAAATTTTCGATCGTGATTCTAGAGTTTTCAGCTTCGAATGTTTCAAGTTTCTAAAATGAAAATTGTTATTAATAACAAATTCCAAAGGTGCTGTTTTTATATTATAGAACAGTTTTTATTATAATGCCGTTTTTCAGCGCGATGATTTTCAGTGCTTTAGTTGCAAGAGTTTTTAAATTGTGTAATATTACAACACTGGTGTCATATTACAAAATATGACCCCAGAATTTCGTCGCTCAAAAAATTGAAGGACACTCGTGCAAAATCGAAAATAATTTTGAAAGAACGCTTTTTATACGTTTTTTTTTCAAATTATAACTTGGAATTGAAGCCATGGAATTAAACCCGTGTGGGATTTTACAAAAATTATTAATAATCTCACCTGAATTAGTTGTTTTTGTTGAACTTCGGTTTGTTTCTTTTCCTTTTCTAATTCCTTTAATCTTTTGCCGAATTCTTTTGCCTGTCTTGATGATTCGGTATGTTTTGCCTCAAGTTTTGCCATATCGTCCTTGTAAGTATCCGATTTTGTATTAACCGTACTCAACCTTTGTTCGAGCTCCATTACTTTAACTTCTGCTAATTTTTGAGCCTCTCTCGAATTTTTGTATTTTTCTGTTACGTTTTCGGTCTCAATCTCTAATTCACTCATTTTTTCTCTCATAGTTTTGATTTCAGAAGCGTCACTTTTACATTTTCCGATAACTTTCTTCAATTTCTCATGGGCTAGAAATTAATTTTTTAGGAGGTTGTGTAGGCCTGAAAGATTATTTTTTTAGGTACGCAGTCAAATTGTAATTTTGACTGGAAGAACTAGACAAGGTAGCGAAAAATGGTTTTTGCATGTGGAACCTTGGAAAAAATATACTGTAGAAATTTTTTTTGGCTACCTAGGTTGATCACCAGAAAATTTCACAAGTGATTCGGCCTGATTTTTTAAGAAGAATTCAAAAAACCACTAATAAAAAATTTTGGACTTGATTTACGGAAAATTTTCATAATATTTCTAAAAAACGTCGACAAAAAATGACAAATAAACATTTTATGATTTTTCAAACAGTGTTTTTATTCACAGATTTAAAAAAAAAACAGTGAAAATTTTGGACAAAAATGCGTAAAATTTTTTTAAAGCTTTGAATTTTTTTGAAAATTTTACGAATTCAAAAATAAAAGTTCGAACTCAAATCTTTCCTTTTTAATAGATAAAAAATGATTTTAATGAGCTGATACACATTTATTCTGGCTCAGCTAACGATCATAAGCACAAAAAAAATAAACCAACCAATTATTTTCGTAAATTAAATTGACGCCAGTCTGCCACATCGCTGCTACCCCCTTAAAGTGGCTACCCACTAAACAACGATTTTATTTTTCTCTGGTAGCAGTCAAATAACTTTTGAAATTTAACAAAAAAATAAATACTTGCCATTTGGATCTACAATCCCCCGAATCTACAGAAATATCAATTACCTGATTTTAAGGAATTGTCTTTATTCTGAACCATTTCTTCGAATTTTGTATTTTTGGTTTTCTCATTTTGCAAATCTTCTTTTCCTTGACTGAGTAATCTCTTTTCTGCTTCAAGATCACTCTTTGCGGCTTCTAATTTTTGGCGCAAATCTTCCATTTCAGAAATAAGCTAGAAAAATCTGTAAATACGAAACTAAATAAAACATATCAGAAAATATAAGCCAAAAAACCTCTTCTTTGAACGTTTTGAGCACATTTAATGCAATAGGGGTTGGATATACTTTGAAATAATTCATTTATTTTTGGACTCTGATTCGATTTTAAAAAGTGCGCGGAGTTTACGATTATTTCCGCTTGGTGAACGTCAAAACACAATTTCGCACCCACGCAAATATTTTGTTTCAATTCTCAGAACTCGAAAACATCTGTACCTCGCTTTATGACCAATAATTAAAGTTTATAATGAAGAATCAAAAGTTCAAAGTTTTAGGGCACACTGTTTGCCACGGAAAGTTATTTTTCATGTTACAGTAGAGGGTGTTTATACGGACAGGTTTTACGAGTGGATTTGGGTTAAAAAGTCCTCCAAGCGTGCGTTTAAACGGGCATTTGGACCATTCAAATTATCCGTTTAAACGTGACGGACATTTTGCATCCCAAAACTGCATCATTAAATGCACGCTAGCAGGACTTTGACTAAAACTCTTTCGACCAAACTGTCCATTTAAACGCACTTTACTGTACATATACATGTGTATAGACAATTTACATTTATTAAAAAAATATCTATTCTTTTTCGAAAAAGGTCGGCAAAAAACATTTGTAGTTATTGTGCTGACTGATATTATTTCACCGAACCTACTTTAACGTGATTCTACTTACAGTTGACGATCTGTCCTCAGCTTGTTCAATTCTGTTCTGTAGATTTTTTCTCTCTGCTTCTCCCATTTGTGTGTCATTTTTGTTGCTTGTTTTTTCTTGGTCATCATCTTGAATTCTACTTTGAAGGGTACTCAGCTGATTCTGAAGCGATTCAATTTGATGCTCGAAATTCACATTTGATGATTTGGTCGAATCTAGTTCTTTTTGACGGCAATCTAGCTTTTCAGAAATTATAACATGTTGCTCTTCAAGACGCTCCAGTTTTTTTTCAGCGTCTATACACTGGGAAGATGACTTTGAAGGGATATTTTTCGGGTTGTGAATATAAAATATTCAAGTAGAAAAATGGAGAAGGAATCTCAAACATGGAAAATTTTTTTTATATTTCATTACAATCGCATATGCGCTATAGCCTATATATAGGCTATAGGCTTTTTTTAATGGAGTGATTTCCAGTGGTTCAGTTGCACGAGTTTTTCTCGAAGATGGATGAACCGATTTTAAAAATTCAAAAAATAGATGAGAGTCAATGGTTTTATACCTTGCATGACGCTCTTCGATTTTTGAACCGGATTGGCCAGGATTCCGGTAATTACCGCGTTAATATAAGATTGTCGGTTCTCGGCCACTGTTTTCGTGATATTGACTGATTTTTATACCTTTCGTCTTTCAAATTTCTGAACTTTTTTTTATTTTGTAATATGACCCCAGTTTGGGGTCAAATTACAAAATGACTCATGTGGGTCATGTATATATTCATTCGATAGAGAATCATTGTAAATTTGAATCTGCGAAAATATTTATTCAGAAATGTAATATGACCCAGAATCACCAAACAGCTTTATAGCTAGCTCGAGAACTTGAATTTTTTGAAAAGTTTCCCAATTTGAACATTATTTACGTTTTATAGGGTAAAATCGATATCAGCCGAAAACGAAAATGACCTTTAAATTTTTTAAAAATGGACGAAAGTGCGCGCTTAGAGAGCTAAATTCAATTATTTCGAAATTTTAGAGTTTCCGAATTTCATTAAAAATTTGTTTTTTAAATTCTTTTAGGTTAACCGATTCGGAGAAAAAGAAAAATGACCCTTTTTAAATTTTCTAACAATGACTTAAAGTGCCGCTAGATGAGCAAGGCTAATAGAATGCCAGTTTTAATTTTTTTTATTGAAATAAGCTCCGAATCGTCAAGCGGCAATAGCAGAATAATTTATATTTCATTAATTTATTTTTGGAAAATGCGTATATACTTGCTATAGCTTAAAAAGATTACTAGTTGTTAGCTTGCCAAATATTAGTTTGCATGTCTTATGATAAAAAATGAAATTTTGAGCAGATATAAGCGATTATTCAAACTGGAAAAAGAGAGAATCGACAGGTCAAAATACCGGTTTAAGTAATACTGTATTTATAATGTACTGTTGTGTGTGTCTATGAGGACCAACAACACCTGAAATCGTGTCGTTTTGTTCATGAAAAAAAAATCACTCAAAATGCTTTAAAAACAAAAATGGCACTAAAGAGCCAAAAATGCAAGCCAAATTTTTGCAACATTTAGGGGCACCTTTTCAAAAAGTTTTAAAGCAATCAGTCAACTGGGTCAATTTTTTCGTTAGAGGGGTGGTGTACGTGATTTTGGAGTCTTGGTACGGCTAAACTAATGACGGTAGAACATTTCTTAATTTTTTGGAAATAAAATATAAAAAAAAATTAAATTTAAACATCTTTAATAGTGTCGTTTTGTCACAATGTTTTCCTCCATAAAAGTGTAACGACCTGTTTTGTCCTCTTAGAGGCACCTCCTTCTGGAAAATGGCCGAATTTCGGACGTTTGGTCCTCGTAGACACACACGACAGTATAACCAAAATTGTTGAAAAAACAAGATCGAGTCTTAAAATCAAGGAATCGGAAAATTTTATCCCATTTCCTTTTCTCTTAGTTTAGTTTCATTTTCAACTTTAGTTTCTAGATTTTTTCTGATAGTCAAAGCTTGTTCCATCAAATCTCTATAATTTGCAAGTTCATTTGAGAGCTCTTTCATCGCATTATTAATTTTTTCCGATTCATTTCGAATTTTTCCATTTTCTTGATAAATCTCGGCCAATCCAGATTTTGCGTCTGATGTCTCGAGTTCATACTTTTTATTTTCAGTGACCATTTCAGAGTATCTTTCAGACATTTCAGAATTTTCTTTTTTCATTAGTAAATAGTCATCCTGTAGTAGTGTTGCAAATTGCCGGGGAAATACAATTAAAAATAACTTTCTGAAAAACTATTTTTTCTTTAAATTTAGATAAAAAAAAACTAGAAGTTTTGACCAGTGGAAAGTTTGAGAGATATGAAAATTGGCTCAAGCCAAGGTCTGCTTTCGGCGAGATAGCTCGAAACTGGCACATACGATATTTTGAAATTGTTGGTCAGCATACAACCTGCAAAATAAAATGTGGGTATTGAGCCAGTTTTTCATTTTCGGATTTTTACCGGTTTTACCACCGGTTTTATTTAAAAAAAATTGTAAACGCCATATTTATGCAGTAGAATGACTTTAAAAAGACAGGGAGAAACCGTTATTCTGTCATATTAACAGCATTTTGGCGATAAACGTTTTATTATTTTTTCAAATAATGAAAAGATTGTAAAAATGAGTAAAAATCTCTCTTTTTTAGCAAAATTGCATTATTTTCAAAGTTGTTTTTGATATTTTACAATTATTTTCCATATATTAATGTATTTTTGGGGCGCTTCCATTTCCTTTCAAAGTCATTCTACTGTAATATTTATCATCAAAACACTATCCTGAAGCTTGATATTTCCTTCTTGCAACCTCTTATTTACCGCCTCCGCAGTTTTCAACTTTTCCGTCAAGTAATCATTTTCCCTTT
This sequence comes from Oikopleura vanhoeffeni, assembly GCA_004367855.1. Classification (NCBI taxonomy): domain Eukaryota; kingdom Metazoa; phylum Chordata; class Appendicularia; order Copelata; family Oikopleuridae; genus Oikopleura; species Oikopleura vanhoeffeni. The sequence goes on along the minus strand of SCLH01000938.1, from coordinate 233,668 downwards.
GAAATTTATCTAGCTCGGTATTTGAATGTTGATTTCCCTTTTCGAGATTTGCGACTTGACTTTCGAATTTTGAAATTGTAACAATTTTTTCAGAAAGAGAAATGTTCAACTTTTCACGCTCTTCGACAAGTTTACGCCTTTCGGTTGTTAATTCCGAGTGTTCGTCTATCAAAGATTAAAAATTTGATTTGCAAAAAAAAAAATTGAAAAAATAAGGGTTAAAATTTGGATATAGCTGAAAATTTTAGATATTTTCAGGTCATGCATTTTATGCAAATGTTCACATGGTTGCCCCGGGAATTTTCCTGTCTGCAAAGTCTGTTTTAAATTTAATGCGCATTAATTCAAGTAAATTTTTTAAAGTAGTATAATTGGTAAATAAAATTAGAGAGTCAAAAATTGTCCTGATTTATTGGCCCCCGTTGTATATGTGCATTATGCGCCCGGAACATTTCTCTTTTAATCAGCCCAAAAAGTATTATCTGTATCCGGCCAACTACCAACGAATTAATAGATCTTTTTCCCCGTTTTGGGGGGGCTTTGGGGTATATTTTATAAATAGTACGTGAAATGTTTTAAAGATTGGTAGACACAAAAAACATAAACAATTGCCCGTAGCCAACAACAAGAAAATTTTTGAACGACTTAAATTTTCACCACATCACAACAATACCTTTTTTTTTGGCATTTAACAAAAATGCTCTGTTGTGCCGACCAAAACAGCTGTAGCGCATACTTACATTCCACAACTTTTCACCTTCCGCTCGAAAAAAGCATTTCTTGAATTCCATTCTGTCATATCTTGATCTAGAATCGCACCATCGTTGCTAGAAAATTTCCTGAAAAATCCATTTTAGCTGGCTTTTGCCCACCAGCCACACATCATTCTAATTCCTTCTTTCAAAAATACAAGCTACGTCTCGGTTGTCTGACGCCATCATTTGAAGTTACTGCATTTTCTAAAAATAAAAATAAAAAATGGTATGATCATACAAGTTCCACCCAATCGTATTTCGGCCAAAATCTGACCATCAGCTTATGTGTTTTCCACATTGGTATCTTGGTTTGGTGTGAAATTTTTAAATGTGCGCCATTTTTGGTCATGAAATTTTTTTTTCAAAAAATCAGCATCTTCCATAAAATGATAATTTATCACAAAGAAACACCGTATTTAGACCAAGAATAAAAGGGGGTTTTTCGACCAATTTTTTTTCAATAATTTTTATTACCAGTTTTGACATGTTTATTCACCCCAAGAAGTTCCAGAACAATCCACGCCATTATGTCATAGTCGATCTTAATGTGGGACTACCCTTAGTGCATACGGTATGACTCATACCGTATGATCACACTGGCGTGCACTTTAAATTGAATCCACACGACGCTCTCCCTGTCCTTTTTTTTAAGTATCTGCCAAGGCTGACTGATGCTGGATCGCCAGAGTCCGCACTTCAGTCACTCACGGCGTCAACTCCTCCTCCAACTTTCGTGTCTAATTTAAATGATCAATTTATCGTTGTTTTTTAATCGTTTTTATAAAATTTCTTTTCCCGCTACTCTAAAAATCTCTTTTAACGCTATTGTTATAGCAATTAAACATTGTATTGAAAATTTTTTTTGAGAAAGATGAGTCATACGCTTGGTTATAATTAATCTTCTAATATACGAAAAAAATAATTTCTTAATGTCCCTCAAAGGTTTTCATTTGAAAATTAGTATTTCAAANATATCTTATTCCCTATTCTTTTAACAGGCAAATAAGATATTTCTGTTACCCGGGCATCATAATAGATATATAGATTATTTTCGGTTTTGAGATTTGAGAGTTAATACTTTAGTTAATTATTAATAAGTACGGTGAATGTTTTTAGATGGTAGAAAAAATAAAAATTGCATCAAAACCACACAAAAAATTTTTGACACTTAAAATTTTCTAAAAAATTAACAAAAATTTTATTTTTGGATTTAAAAAAAATCTTGTTCAAGATACCGCGGTCGATATTAACTTTATTCTGATTTTTAACCTTCCTTTGAGCCTCGAGTTTTCTGTGTAAGAAGTTTCTAGATCATATCTTGATCTAGAAATAGCATCATCAATTTCTAACTTTTCCATTTTGAGAATTTCAATTTTATCTTTTGCTTTTTTGCACTCCACTTTTTCATTTTCTAATTCTTCTTTCAAAGAGGCTACGTCTTCAGAGTTGTTCAGCTCAATTTGAGATTTGGCATTTTCTAAAAAATGAAATAAAAATGGGTATGAGTCATACGGTATGCATACGGCGTTGCACGGCGTTGCACTTTAATGAATCCACGACTGCTCTCCCTGGGGTAGACCCAATTGCCAAGGATTTTTTTGAGACGACAGCATTTAACACTACGCGCGGCAAANAATTTCTAACTTTTCCATTTTGAGAATTTCAATTTTATCTTTTGCTTTTTTGCACTCCACTTTTTCATTTTCTAATTCTTCTTTCAAAGAGGCTACGTCTTCAGAGTTGTTCAGCTCAATTTGAGATTTGGCATTTTCTAAAAAATTAAATAAAAATGGGTATGAGTCATACCGTATGACGGCGTTGCACTTTAATGAATCCACGACTGCTCTCCCTGGTCCTTTTTTTAAGTACTTAGCTGGGTATCATCGTGTATGTCACTTCCGCTATACTGGTAAAAAACCGGTTAAATTTCAAATTGTCGGTTTTTCGCCCCCTGGTCATGATATGAGTCTGATTTTTAATAATTTGGCTTCAAATTTTCTGAGCAACTTTTTTTGAGGTCAAATTTGAAAAATGACTTGCATCGGGTCATATTACATGTCATATGAAAGAAAATTTCATAAAGTTTCCAACAATTTATAATTATTTTGGAAAATGACCCCGGAATTTCGATATTGATCATTTCGGTTTCACATTACAAAACATCAATATTTAGAGATCCGAAAGGTCCAAAGAGTTCATTTCAGTACCAACGAGACTCAAATTGTCGGCGAATATGTTCAGGTGTCAAATTTTGTAATATAACACCAAGGGGAAAAATTACAAAATTGGCCCTTATGGAGGGTCATATCATATGACATGTGACTCATATGTCATGACATAGGAATTTACATGACGATTTTTGTGAAATATTCCTTTTCGTTAAAAATAATTTATTTATCAAATAAATCTTACCTAATTGTGATTCGGCCATAAGTAGCATATGTTTTATTTTCGCCGATTCTTGATGCGCTAAATCTCCAGTTTCTTCCAATAATTCTCGTTCGTTAATGAGTTTTTGGAATTCCGCTTCAAAATTCATACTTCTTGCTCTTTCTGTTTTTACNAAAAATCGAAAAATGAACTTTTTATGGTTAGGATAATTTTTGAAAATTTTAAAACCCAGAAAAATACTACAGTCCACATGGATTTTTGGCCAAACGGACAGAATTGGAAATCCCGTTTTGTCCACTAGATCTTTATGGTCATTGAATTTATGGACAAAATTTCCTTTTATCCGCTTGGACTAGCGCTTTTTGGATTTAAAAAAACAAATGCGTAGGTTTTTTTTAATGAGACTTGAGTCCGCTTGACCAAGACCCACATTATTGAAATAATCAGGAATTTTAGTTTTGATCTGTTTTTTACGACGATCAAACTTACCGGATTTTTTTTGAAATTTTAGGCCATCATAATAATGATGATCATATCAATTTTCAAGCAATATTTTATTGCACAGCTATTTTTTAATTTACGGTTTTTTCCTGGTGATTTACCAGACCATGGTTTATCGAAAAGCTTTGCAGTAAAGTAGCTTTGCAGTAAAGTAGCTTTGCAGTAAAATACTGCTTGAAAATTAATAGAATGGCCCATAATTTCAAAAAGAACGTATTTACCAGTTACGGACTACCGCACCGGTTTCAGAGTCCTAAAAAACCAGAGCTTGTTTTTTTTCTACATCATTTCTGTAAAAGCCTGGTTTCAAATTATCATTCTCGATCCGTTCCTGAGATGCTGATTCTTGACTCAGCTCAAGTTGTCCAGCTAATTTTTCTCTGTCATGTTCTAGTTTTCTAATCATAACTGCACGCTCTATCAAAAATCACATTTAATTCAGATAGTCATTTTTTTGGTAATTATAGATAGACTCATTTAATGGCGTAATGGCAAGTCTATATCTAAGATAGGGATCCCCTGGTCCTTCGGTTCGCGTTTGACCTGCTTTTGACCAATGAGATCACCAGATTTCAGTTTTTTGACCAATAAGGGCTTCGAAAATAAGTTCAACCACGAACGCGAACCGAAGGAACAGGGGATCCCTATCTTAGATATCCTTTTTGGAACAAAAGTGCCAAAAAATATACATTTTTGGTTTATTTTCCTGTTTCTTTCGCAATGAGAATGCGTAGTCAAAAACTTTTAATAGCGTGTGCTGTACATTTTTGACCGCCATTTTAGCTGGTTAAAATCCACTAAAATTTTTTGTCTGTTTTAAAATTTTTTCGCGATGTAATTTGGTCTCAGATTTTTTTGTCGCAATTATAGCTGAATAGCGTCATTTTAATTATACATTTTTGCACGGTGCGCTGCCTATATAAAATCTAATGATGCAAAACTTAAAAATTTTAAATTCAGTTTCATAATATAAACTGACCGGTTTCACTGTTAAAATTTATTCGTAAAATGAACAACTGATTTCCGCCTACGCACTGTGTACAGCAAAGTATAGATATTTAAAAAAACGACCAAAAATGTACACAAGGCCAAAACGATGTTGGTTTGGGAGGAATTTCCTCAAAACACGAAATTAGATGTTAAACCCAGTATAATTAAAATCAGCGAGACGACCTGATTGATACCTAAGTCATGATTAATATTATATGATAAATTAAGCTTTCATGAATATATCAAAATTTCCTCAGAAAGAAATATGGACAAGCAATTCATTCAAAAAACTCTTTTTGAACATTACTGGATTTTTTTAAAGGGAACTTTTTTAGTTTTTCCTTAATTAATTAAAAACATCCCTTATAAATAAACGGGTCTGTTTTTCGAAAACCTAAAAACGGCCGGTGAAATAATTCGAAACTTGTCCATNTTTTTTATTTTTCGCAGTAATTCGGTACTGAGTACAACTGTGGCAATGTTGATGGGTTAATCATTTTTATGACTAATTTTTCTTTTTCTCGTGGGATACTTGAAGTTGAAAATTTGATATTTTCCTAAGAAATGTGTGCCTAGTACCATAATTTAGTTTGAAGTTTTGCGATGCACAACACTTCCTAAAATGCTATGCTCACATTTGATTTTTTTTGTATATGTCCAAGTTCCCGAAATATTTACGGATGAACATAGCTAAAATTTGATACAATGAATCCCCCGTTAATGCGGACGCAGGAACAACATTCCGAAGGTGAATTCATTATTTTCTTGAACGATCTAAATTCTTTATATGTATTTGAAAACAAGGTTCCTGTCCCGTTTTTGTCTTTTTTTCGATTGTTTTAGGTTGTGGGCCAATTGTGGCTCTGGCGTTACAAGGCTTTAACAATATTTTTCGCAAGTCTGTTTGAGGATTTTTGGTCGTAATTTTGCACCAACAATTTTTCATAAAACTTTTTTTTAATATGTTTTTTTAGCTGGATGTTTGCCGCGTACGATTTAGAAAGAATCGAAGAAGTTTCCGAAACTTCAATTCAGCCTGTGATTTTCGGCCGTTTTTAACTCTGTCGGAGTTTCTGACACCCGAAAATTTAACAGCTCATGAACGATAGGGCTTTAAAAAGTCGAAGTTTTGTATCATACCTGCAATGTAACCATCGTTCATTTAAATATGCATGAATTACTGTATTTTCCGAGTATACAAGATAGTTGGTTTTGAACTTAAATTACTGTTCATTCGGACGACATTTTCAAATTTAGGCCTAATAAAATTTTCATGCTGCGTTTTTTTTCGATTTTTTGTTTTAACCGGTATATTCCAGAAATTATCCCTTTTCTCGAATGTTCCTCGAATTCCGTGACCAACAAATCGAAAACGGCTCTGCAACCGAACAAGCTTGGAATTATCTTATGCCAGAATTGAAATATCTATTACAGTAGAGTGATTAAGCAGGTTTTAGAGGGATTTTGGTTAGAAGCTTCCAGCAAGCCGTGCGTTGCAATGCAGAGTTATTGGATGCAAAGTGTCCCGTCACGTTTTACGGATGTCAAATGCCCGTACTTTGAATGGTTCAAATGCCGTTTGAAACGCACCCTCTGAGGCTTTTAACCAAATCATCGTAAACTGCCGTTCTTAAATTTAACGTTTACTTGTCAGTCCGCTATCTCCTTTTCCAGGTCCCTAAAGCCAGCGATCGGATCTTTTTTATATCTTTTTATGAGAAGATGTTTAAAATAAAAAAGACAACCAAATGGCGTCTGGGCCTCTCGTGTACATGCAGTGATTTGATGCGTCTATTGACTCAAAATTTCTGCCCTTCCCCCGGTGCACGGTAGGCTCAGAATTATTTTATTTTCAAACATACCAAAATTTACCTTATTTTTTAGAAGGTGTGGTTATCCCAACATTGGCTCAAAATTTGAATTATACTGTTGTTTGTCCTAGTTTGCTTGTCTCTGAAATAACACCGCCGTACTTAACCGGTTAGTTGGTGGCTCGCAGCGTCTAAGTGTTGTTCTGTCATAGGATAGCGCCCAAAGTGTTAATTTGGGTGATTCGAGATACAAAAAATTTAGCCTATGTCCGATGTATTTCTGTAATGGATTTGTGTTCATATCGACTTCTCTGACGTTTATTCTAACCATGGTCTTTGTGTACCGTTAACGCGGCTAGAAGTGAAAATTTTGTGTTGTACAGTTGACACAAGTGTGTACGCAAATACCTATGAGGCGCAGTATGGAGCGTTCCAGTTGGGGATTTCCTATTGAAAGTTCGACTAGCAATATTTTTTTTTTCAATTTTTGGTTGCATTGCTGGTAAGCTAGAATAAAAATAAGTGAATAATCGGTTAGGCTGTGATCTCTTGTTATTGGTCAAATGCCTCAACTTGGCAGTCGGCCGCAATCTTGTTGGGATCTTAATGCACAAGCGCTGACCCCCAAATTTGTGTTTGTAGACCGTAGTATTTAGTTTTTACCAATTTTTAGTCACTTTTCGTGTATCTGTCAATTCTCAAGTAGTCTGGTAGAATTATTTGATCCTTCTTAAGAAAAATTTGAATTTCCCATGTGAATCCGTGACACCGAGAAATAAAGATTTCCGTGAACCATCTTAAAGTTTTTAAAAACATTTCCAGTAATTAGAGCGTTTGAAAGTTTACAATCAGGCGCGTGTGCTGAAGATTCGAGTTGGAAGCAATTAGTTGGTAATTTTTTCCTCTTTTTGATATATTCGGTTTTAAAATTATTCAGTTACTGACGTTTGGCGGCTAAATTATAAAAAAAATTAAAAAGTATTTGTCTCCCCAAATTCTTGAGTTCAACCATTACTATCTTTTTTTCCTCATTTCGAATTTTGGTATTATTATTAAATTATTAATTACCATTCTTAAAATACATAATTATTATAAAAAAATTATTTCGCCATTCTGGTTTGTCATAATTATGCTGTTAGACAATTTATATTTTTTTGCTTAACTTTCGAGTTTTTGAGTGTCAAATATCAATATGGTAATTTTCATTACCGGAAACCTTTGTCAGACAAAAAGGTCAGATATACATAATTGTAATAATAAATTAAATAAAATTTCCAGGAAAATCAAAGTCGCAAATTTAGCGTAGGCGGATTATAGATTTTTTACCCCAATTTTGGCCAAAAGTTGGGAGTTTTGAAATTTTGAACTTCAAAAATTGTTTATCAAATGCCAGCTAGGCTTTTTACACTCATTTTCCTCCGTAAATTTTTTTTCTTAGTTTTAAAATTCTGCCCTGACGTTCGTTTTGTTTTTAGTTAACTCCCCGGTTTAAAAGTTCGAAATTTCACTGTGGAACCCTATATTAAGGCCATAATTTGCTCCTATTATTTATTAGGTCTCTATTTGTTCGATTTTTTCCGCTTATTTCGCAAAAATGCTCGTTGATAGAACTGGAACGATTAGAAATATTATTTGCAAAGCAAGCCCATAACAAAATCGGTGATGAAAAATAACTTGATATTTTACAGATGAAGGAAATATATTTATCGGCGGATTGACAAGAAATTTGAGATTGACCTTTTGTATCAAATACAAAAAACAATATAATTTAATTTAGTTTAATATATTTTTCGATTGGTGAATTAATGCGGTGTCAACTGTGAAAATAACTGTTTATTCTGGTTAAAAGGACGCCGCCGTCAGGTGTGGTATCGATAGCGAATGTGTATTAAATGTAATTGCGTGGTGTAAATGGTGTATTTTATATTTGACAGCAAATTATATTCAAATTAGAATTTTCAACATTTGCCCGTAAAACTTTTGCACATTTTTTTTTTGGTTTTAATTGATATATTGAGTTAGATTATGTTCATTTCTGGTTTCCATTTTGAAGCTATTTAAGACGCCGGTGACCCCTTAAAATCTGTGTTATCACAAGTTCCAAAAGAAATGGTATATTATTTGACGATATGATCTTTTTTCAAACTTTTACAGCATATTACAAGTACAGACTTCTTTGCGAATTCAGTAGGGTTCGATTTCTTAATCCGAATTTTTTTTGTATTTGAAACAATTAGTGCATTATTATTTTAAACTATCAACCTTAACATTTATCGGAACAAATGATGCCAATTTGGTCATTGCTTAAAAAGGTGTGAGTGTGGAGATTGCCGTAAATCTTCAAAAATTTTTCATCCTCTGATTTTTAACTTGAGTTAAACTCTAAAGAAATAGGACATTTTCATGTCAAAAGTTTTTTGGAACCAAACACCACCGGAGTATTAGACTGCGAATTCATTTTCTATAATGCTGGTCGCCATTTGAAATCGACCTCAGTTTTCGAGGAAAGTCAATTTAGCTAGTGACTTCGAGAAAGAGGTTTCATTGCCTCATCAGAGTATTGTAAACTAGATGAACAGATGCAAAGTTATTATAGATATATAAAGATGGGGCCTGATTCAAATATTTTTATAGCCTATAAACAATTTTGATCAGGCCCCCATTTTGTTTATATTTTTCAACAAATTTTGTCTATTAATCTGATTGTTGTTAATTTTCTGAATGGCGGCATAAACCTTTTTTCTGAAGGTATCTAGTCGTAAGGTGGTTTGTGTTTTTTAGGGCTACGCCAAAATGCGAGCTATTTGATTTTGAACCATAAGACTTATATTGGCCAGATCGGAATTATTTCGCGATTCGGGTTGGATTTGTTTTTTGAATTTTGACCTGATTGAGCGGAATGGCGGAATTTCCCCCCGGTCGGTCCAATTTCAGTTGTTTCATCAGGCCAAATTTAGGCTGATAACTGATACGGGTACAAGGAGTTCGGATCTGCTAATCAGATTTTTTCGGATGACGTCCTTATTGATTTTTTGAGGGTCACTTTAGAAATTCATTGGAGTTAACCTTTATACATTACACATAACTAGAGTAATTCAGTGCCAGGAATCAATCTTGATATACGATTTTATCGGATGGCTTACATACTATGAGTCTTTGGGTGATCACTTAGCAACTTTCCTTGAAATAGAACTTTATAGATAATAAGAAACTTGCGAACAAGAGTAGATCAGTGCCAGGAATCAGCATAATGACGTCATCGATCTAAAATTTTGATATCAGATTTGAATTCCTGGCACTGATCTACTTTGGTTCTTAAGTTTTATATATTATAAAGTTATATTAACATATGATTTTCTAAAGTGGCCCCAAAAATGATCTAATGCGTCAGATCGAGAAAAATCTGATATCAGATTGTAAGCTCCTCTGTACCGTTATTAGTCTACGCGAACTCTCTCTCGCCTGATTGAACCAAGCTTTGAAAAGTTGACGACCGGAAATCCCATTACGGTCTCGAAGTTCAAACTACTCAACCGTAATCGCGGAATTTAATTCTCGATTGCAGTTTATGGTTTCTGGTGGTTTCAGATCCAGAGAGCGTTTCATTTTGGACGTAGTCCTAACATAAGAACCACCTAAATTTGATATCCTGAAAAGTAAAAAAGGTTTATCGGCTCTTTTTGTTTACGAATCTCCAAGTTCCGTGTTTTTCTCATTTTGGTTAATTAGGTTATTGACGTATACTCAAGTTTTTTTAATTTTTTTTTTGAAGTACTGTGTGTAGTCTATGAGTTTCGTCTTTATTTTTACTCCTCGGTTCGGATCCCAAGGAATATTATTCATAATGGAACTATTCGATGTCTAGGTTTTTGGAGGTGGCCCCCAATTTCATATATGATTGCGCATTTTACATATTTAAAAATACAATTGGCTTTTCCAGGAATGAAACGAAAGCAATAAGTATTATGTTAAATTTTGGTTTCTTCTGGTGGGGAAAATACATAAACTCTGCGATCTTTTAAGGTTCTTTTGTTTTTTATGGATTTTTAAGGTTTACCGGAATATGTTAAGATTTTTTGAAATAAGATATGGGTGTTTAGGGGTTTTTTTGTTTAAAATTCAAAATGGTCCGGTGGTTTGAACTGTGATCGATCCTGTTTGGGCCAAATACACTTTTCAGCCACTTTCAACTGCATTTTATCGGTATCATTTTTTTCGGTTACATCACTGTGAATCGCGAATCAAAAAAATGGTCTTTGCAGGTCCATGGTAGCTTGAAAGTCATGTGGCCGGAATATAAGAACACGTTGGCCATAGTTTCGACTTATGTAACGGCGTTTTTAGGTTCTGAAACGACCGTATTTAAGGGACTCACCGACCATTTTGATGTTTTTAACAAAAAAAACTCCCTATGACACCCTATATATATTTCAGAAAAATTGCTTTTAATCATATTTGCCGTAAATCCTTAAAAATCCTAAAAATACAAAAGAACTCCTTATAAAGACGCGCAGAGTTTTATGTATTTTCTCCCTCATCTAGGATAGAAATCATAATTTATAATTACTTTTATTGTTTCGTTGCATTCCTGAAAAGCCAATTTTTTATTTTTTTTAGTAAAATGAATCATTTTATTAGAGTTTTGGGCACACCTCCTAAATGAAGCCTAGAAAGCGAATGTTCTATTTGATGATAGATCCATTTTGAGTCATTTGTAAGTTCCGGAGAAGGTAAGAAATAAGAGGACGAAACTACAGTAGAATCCACACGGGAATTTCAAAAAAAAATAAAAAACCTTTTTATCGTTATATGACACCAAATGAGAAAAATAACGGATCTTGGAGATTTGTAAACGAAAAAGAGGCTTGATAAACCTTTTTACTTTTCAAGAATAATTCGAAATTTAGAGCTAGTGACCTTCAGAAAAAAGGTTTTATGCCTCATTAGAAAATCATACAACAATCGGATGAAAGATGCAAAAATTTTTGAAAAATATAAACAAAATGGGGTCTGATCAAAATTTTTATAGGCTATAAAAATATTGATCAGGCCCCTTTTTATATTTTTCAATAACTTTTGCATCTTTTATCTTATTTTTGCATAATTCTCTGATCAGGCATGAAACTTCTTTTCTTGAAGTCACTAGCTAAATTTTGACTTTTCTCCGGTGGTGTTTGTCGCCAAAAAACTTTTGAATGAAAATGTCCTCATTTTTCTTTAGAGATTAACTCAAGTTTAAAAATCAGGATAAAAATTTTCGAAGATTTACGGCAATTCACACTCACACCTTTTTTAAGAAAATGACCAAATTGGCATTCATTGGTTTCCGCATAATTTTAAGTTGATAGTTTAAAATAATCAAATTCACTAATTTGGTGTCAAATTACAAAAAAAAAATTCGGATTAAAAATGAAACCTACTGTATTCGCAAGAGAAGTGCTTACTTGTAATGCCTGTATAAAGTTTTTGAAAAAGATCATACTCGTCAAAATAATAATCCATTTCTTTTGTGACTTTGTTGATAACACAGATTTTTAAGGGGCTACCGGCGTCTTAAATATGCGTTCAAAATGGAAAACCCAGAATTATTGGAAACAAATTAACTCAATAAATTCAATAAAAGACAAAAAAAAATGCTGCAAAATGTTTTAGGGCACATATTTTTGAAAATTTAATTTGAATTAATTTGCTTGTCAAAAATTATAAATTATCACCATTTACACCATGAATTACATTTAATCACACATTCCTATCGGATACCCACCTGACGGCGGCTCCTGTTTTAATCAAGAAAAACAGTTATTTTCACAGTTGACACCACATTAATCACCAATCGAAAAAATATTTAAATAAATTTAAATATTATTTGTTTTTTGTATTTGATACAAAAGTCAAATTCAATTTCTGTCAATCCGGATTTAAAATATATTTCCTTCATTCTGTATAAATATCAAGTTATTTTTTCATCACCGATTTTTGTTAATGGCTTTTTTTCAAAAATAATACTTCTAAACATCGTTCAGTTCTTATCAACGCATTTTTGCTGAATATAGCGGAAAAATCGAAAAAATAGACGACCTATAAATAATAGGCTATAATTTATGGCCTTTAATTAGGGTTGCGCACAGTGAAATTTTCAACTTTTAAACCGGGGGTTTTAACTAAAAACAAAAACGAACGTCTAAAGCAGAATTTTAGAACCAAGAAAAACAAATTTTACGGGAGGAAAATTGAGTGTAAAAGCCTGGGCATGATAAAAATTTTTGAGTTCAAAATTTTCAAAACCCCAACTTTGGCCAAAATTTTGGGAAAAAATCTTAAAATCCGCCTACGCAAATTTCGACTTGATTTTCTCTGGAAATTTTTTTATTTAGTTATGCATATGTATGTATATCTACTTTTTGTTCTGAAAAGGTTTCCGCTAATGAAAATTAACCATAATTTATATTTGACATCAAAAACTCGAATTTAAGCAAAAAATATAAATTTTATAACAGCATAATTTGAGCACCAGATGGCGAAATTTATTTTTTTATTAATAAATTATTAATTTAAGAATGGTAATTAATAATTTAATAATTAATTATCAAAATTCGAAAAGAGGGGAAAAAAGATACTATAGACTATAGTCTATAGTATAGTTGACTCAGGATTTTTGGAGACAAATACATTTTTTTAAAAAATTATTTTTTTTGATAATTTAGCCGCCAAACTTCAGTAATGAATATTTTAACGGAATATTATAAAAATGAGGAAAAATTACCAGCTAATTTTGCTTCCAACTGCCGAACTTTAGCATCACCGCCTTGATTTTGTAAACTTTGTTGCAATCTGCTTCTAATTTTGACTGAAAAATTTTGGGAAACCTTTTTTAAAAACTTTAAGATGGTTTTCACGGAAATTCTATGTTACCATGGTGTCACTTGAGTGTCACAGTGTAAAATTCAAAGAATTTTTTTTTGTAAAGATCATATAATTTGGTACATGTTAGATTCTACAGAAAAGTTTGACTAAAAATTTGGTAAAATACTAAAACGGTCATACTAAAACGAATGGTGGTGGTCTCGCGGCTTTTTGATGTAAGATTATCTAACTAGATGGCGCCGTAGTGGTCAATTTGAGTGATTTTGAAATTAACAAGGATCGTACATCCTATGAGTCATAGGCTATGACCGATTTGATTAATTTTTTTTTTATCTAGCGTTACCATGAAAAGGCAATCTCAAATATTTTTTTGAAACTAAAACCAAAATATTTGGCGTAGTCAACTTTCTAATGAGGAATCTGACGGTCTCTATCCATAGGTGATTTGCGTACACTTACTTTGTGTACAACAGCAAAATTAGTTTCACCTTCTAGCGCCTTACGTGTACACAAATGACCAGTGGTTATGAATAACGTCGTGAGGAAGTCCATATGGTAAGACTGCATGAAAAATAAATTACATCGAGCATAGGCTGTAAGATGTTAATTTCGAAATCACTCGAATTTAACACTTTGGCGCTCTCTAGTGACAGAACAACACATTGCACTGCCGCGAGACGACCACCAATCAGTTAAGTATTACTGCCATGTGTTTCTAAGAGGACAAGCAAATCTTAGACACACACGACAGTATATCAAATTTTGAGCCAATGTTTTGGTAAACACTACCTCCTTAAAATACAGAAATAAGGTTAAATTTATTGTAGTTTTTGAAAAAAAAATAATTTTCGAGCCTATCCTGTTTGCTACTGGGGTCGAAGTGGCAGAATTTGTTGAGTTCAATGACGTCATCGAATCTGATCTGGTCATTGTACCCGATGAGCCAGACTCCGATTTTGTTTTGTCTTTTAATTTTTTAAACATTTTCTTCTAAATAAATTAAGATATTTAAAAAGTGATCCGATTTGTCTGGTTTTTTAGGACCCTGAAACTGGTGAGATAGTTCGGAACTGGTACAGTAAAGTTTATTTAAACGGACAGGTTTTACGAGTGGATTTGGGTTAAAAAGTCCTGCAAGCGTGCGTTTAAACGGGCATTTGAACCATTCAAATTACGGGCATTTGGACCATCCGTTAAAACGTGACGGACACTTTGCATCCCAAAACTGCATTTTCAAACGGACGCTTGCTGGACTTTTTAACCAAAATCCACTCGTAAAACCTGCCTGTTTAAATACACTCTACTGTACATACGATATTTTTACAATTTTGGGTCATAATATAATTTTCCAAGCTTTGTTCGGTTGTAGATCCGGTTTTTTCGATTTCGTTTTGTCACCGGTAATTTTAAACATTTTTCGAGAATGCGATAATTTGTAATGGAATATTACCGGTTAAAAGCAAAAATCGAAAAAAAACGCAGCATGAAAATTTTTATTATGGCCCTAAATTTGAAAAATGTCGTTCCGAATTGTTAATTTTTAAGGTTCTAAAAACCAGACTTATCTTTGTGATATTCTGCAGGCATAATTAACATTAATTTCAATGCAACTTCATGAACTTGTTCTTAAATTGTCAGGGGTTTATGATACAAAAAAACTTCTCGACTTTTAAAGCCCTTATCGGTTGCAGTAGCTGTTAAATTTTCGGGTTCAGAAAATCCGACAGAGGTTAAAAACGCCGAAAAATCAGCAGGCTTGAATTGAAGTTTTCGGAAATTTTCTTCGATTTCTTTCGTTAATTTCTTACGTCGGGCATAACTTTTCCATGGCTAAAAAATATATTCAAAAAAAGTAGTTTTTTGAAAAATTGTTGGTGTCAAATATCGACCAAAAATTCTTCAACATGATTTTTCGAAAAAATATTGTTTAAGAAAAACGAATTTGAATTCTAGAATTTTTTTTTCCGGCGGTATCTTTAGCATGAAAATAGCAAAAAAAACTCGATAAGACTTATTTAACAAATCGAAAGTACTACAGGGGGAGGGCAAATATTGCCGAAAGTTTTTTACCCAAAAATTTTGGACATATTTGCAAATTCGGTAATATTGGGCATCCTTTTTGTACTGGGGCCTTTATAACGAGAATTTTTTTGCCAAAAAATTTCAGACATATTGGCAATATTGCCCCCCCCTGCAATTTGTTTTTCATCTATTACGAAATAAAAAAATCAGAAGTTTTTTGAGTTTTTTTTGCTACTTTCCATGCTAAAGATATGATTATTTTTCATAAAGAATATTTTATCATTTTTAGAGATAAAAATTACCTGTGGTTCTAAAAGAAATCTACCGCCTGGGCGTAATTGTCGGTAAATTCTTCTGAAAAATCTTTTTAGTCCTAAATCGCCATTATTCAAATGAATCCATTTTGTGATAGAAAACGCGATAATCAAATCATATTCGGGTTCTTGTCTTTCAACATATTCATCGCATGAGAAAACATAATTTCCTAGAAAAGAAGTATTACAGTAAAATAGGGCGGTGGTATTTTTCTCTAACCAAATTTTTTTTAGTCAATTTTTAAATAAAATGGTTGGTAAGCAAGAAATCTAAGTTGCACAAAATAGCGTTTACAAAAAATTTAAGCTACTAATTTGACACCAGTATGGTTAAATTTCATAACACTCTTAAGGGGTCAGATTACAAATAGCAAATTAAATATTGTATTTTCCCCCTTAAAATTTAAGAATTATTTACCTTGAATAAAACAAACATTTTCTGGGAACTCTTTGCCGCCACTTGTGGCTTGTCCAGTATTAACGAATGGTGCTCGCAGTGGACCATATCTTTTTGGAAAACTATCTGGGAATTTCTTTTCATTTGGGCAGTAATGTCTAAATAAAATTAAAATTTTTCGTTTTTTACGTAAGTTTTAGTCAATTTTGGGTCATATTACACAATACATATTTAATTTAGGAAATTGTAGGGTCTCCAGATATCTTTTGATCAATAAAATAGAAAGGTGTTATCAATATTTTTTTAAGATGGCCGAAGTCAGTTGACTGGTTAAAATAATAAAAAAAATTCGGAAATTTTTTTTCAAAATTTTATATCCGAAAAAGTGATTTTGATGTACAATTAACAAAAATCAAATTGTGTTTAAAACCTAATGTTCTAGGACCCTGGGAATAGTATAATTAAAATTTCACCATTTGTTCAATGGAGCTCAGGAGCGCCCCTAGTTTGTGTTTTTTTACTCCGGAAATGGCAAACAGCTTTGAAGCGAATTCCCGCCGATTAAAAATTGCAACAGGGTCGATTATCTTTTTAAATCCTCGCTAACGACGAATCTCGGATTTTAAAATATAATCCACCTAGTGTACCATATTTTATTGGCGACAATTGGCTTCAAAGCCGTTTGCCATTTCCCGAGTAAAAAAAATACATACTGTATGTCAATTTTCAATACATACTATGTTTAATCCCAATATATAACATTTTGGTTTACCAAGGAATTAAAAAAATGTCAAAAACTGAAGTTGTACGAGGTTTTTATAACAATACGTTTTGAAATTTTAACTTGCTTTTATTTTTACCTTATATTTTTTTGGGCAAGTGAAATGAGTTTTTCGTCGATATCCACTCCGACGATTTTTCTTGGTTTTAAATCTCTGGCGACTAATAGTGTTAAGTGACCACTATTGCAACCAATGTCAAGGACATCTTTGGAAGATATCCATTCTTTTTTCATTAAATTGACACGGTAATCCGAAAATTTGTCTTGATTACGATATCTTATAGAGTTAAATTTTGAGCTAAAGAAATAACGAAAAATCATGCCTTTTTACTTTTTCACTCTAAAAATTATCGAGATTTTGAAATAACCGGAAGTAATGCTATTGGTTCACTTCCGGTTATTTCAAATTTCGAATAAAAAAAAACACGCAAATTGATTTTTTGCTAAAAACCATTGAGAATGGCAACCTAAGATTATCAGTAGGTCTCTGAAGCCTCTGTTATGGCCTCAAGAGATGAATTGTCATGTTGGCCTAGTCATAAATAAAAAAATTCTATTCTGGTGAAGAACTATTTCGTGACAAAAAGGCGTGATGATTAGGTAATCATCATTACGTAAAGAAGAAAGATCATAACCTACCCTGCTTCATCTATATTTTTATTGCGCCGATTAAGTGCGTAGGTGGTAAGTTAGTTAGTGTATTTTGGCTGAATTCAATATTATCAACAGTTACGTAATCATCACGCGATTCGTGTCCCGAAGCCGTTTTTCACCAGAAAAGAATTTATATGAACAATCGATATGACACCATTTTTTTTAAATATAAGACTCGTGTAATTCGAATTTTTTTATAAACATATGTTAAACAAATAATAAAAAAAAAATTGGGGCGTTTTATATATATAGGAAAACTACCTTCACCTAAAATAATACGCTGAATTTTCAATAGAAGCTCAAAAATTAAACCCTTTCCCATAATATTGAATATAATTTCCATGTGGGAAAACTTGCTTTTCTTTCCCATTTCTTTGCTTTGCTTTTTCTTTCTGTTTTTTGAACCCTTGACCAGCAGCCGAGCTCGGATTCGACATTCGACGCCGTTTTGCATCTTAATTATTCGATTATTATAAAATAACAAATCTTTTTAGTCGAATAAATTCGATCGAATTAGTTTTTTGACAATATTTCTGAACCGTTAACTAAGTTAGTAAAATAAGGGGTGGTCAATTCTGGGTCGATAGTGAAATGTATAAATTTGAAATTTTGAACACGAACAGGCAAGAACAATAGTTCTAAAGCATAAAATTCCTATGTTTTTGCTGGATCAGATTATTGACATCGAATTCTTCAAAATGATCAAAAAAATATTTTTTGCGCCACCCAATTATTTTCAAAATGCAATGACATCATGAAAAATACAGATTTTGGTACATTTACAAAATGTTTAGCAAATTTATTTTTGATTGGGCTATGCAAAAAATAATTTTTTATCATTTTGAAGAATTCGATCTCAATAATCTGATCCAGCAAAAACATNTTTTTTTTAGACGCGACAGATTTGACTTTTCACCACAGACGAACCGTATGAGATATCACAAAACGGTTTTTTGCATTAAACTGGAAACTGAAAAAGCTCAGGCCAAAATTTTTTTTTTTAATTTTCGAAAATTTTTTTCAAAAATTTTGAAAATTCGAGATTTTCAAATTACCGGAAATGACCCAATGTGGGTATCATACAAAACTAGAAGAAATTCTAAGACTAATGGCTGAAAAATAAAATTCCAAAAATTAAGTTTTCTTACGATTTTTGATAATGACAAAATGGTAAAAAATAAAATCTGTCGCGTCTAAAAAAAAATACCTTAGGCGGGATATTTATTTAGATACTAATCTAGTCGGGTCGAATGTTCTCGAAAACGGCTCATCCGATTCAAAAAATTTTAAAAGTGGTTTATGGCAAATGTTCAGATCTCGGCAAATAGACTATTTTCGTTACCTGGTAGATGACCGGTATACCAGTAAAAACCGGTCAAAATTCATAATATCGGTTAACAGAAATAATGAAGTGATAAACGACTTCCAGATACAGTATCTGAGATACTCTATGGGGTAAGTTTTGGAGAAAAAAATGTTGGTGATAAATATCCCGCCTTAGTTAACTTAAGACTCATTATCAATAAGACGAATATCATTCAGGACAATTCCGACATTCTAATTTCAAAAATGAGTGTATTAATCTTTGATTTTGACGTTAAATTTTCAGTTGTATAAAAATATTTGCTGATCTGATCCTTGAAGAGCTGATTCGATATCCAGCATTTTTCCTAAACCATGTTTGACTTCAGTGATAGGAATCGAAAGAGTCGAAACCAACATTTTTGCTGCCAAAATCGACAATTCTTGCTGAGACAAGTTCTTACGGAGATCTCTCGTGAGCTTAAAAAGCTTGTGCTGAGTACATGCATGAAACAAGTTCATTGAAGCCCGGCAAAAAACAACGCCTAATTTTTGATAAAATTCGGCCAATTTCTGTGGNTATACCGGTAAAAACCGGCACATGTCGGTTTTCAGAATTTTTCAAGAAATATGACTTCCAGCTGACTTTACGGGGTAACTTCTGACGACTAAAATTTTAGTGATATTTTTTTTGTCATGTGACACCATCTTCGGTGTCAAATTACACATTTTACGTATATATTGAATGTAATGGAACAGAACGATGTGTGTAAAGAACCAGGGCTACTTTTTTGAGAGAAAAATTTTAGTGATATGTATTTTGACACATGACACCATCTTCGGTGTCAAATTACACATTTGTTTTATATTGACTGAAATGAAATAGGATGCTGATAATATTGAATCAGGGGTACATTTTTGAGCGAAAAATTTTGGTCATCCTAATTTTGTCACGTGACACCACTTTCGGTGTCATATTACACATGAACATAATAATATATGACAATTAATTTTAATTTGACTGCAAATAAACTAAAATTTTATGCATATAGTATAAGGTTCAGAAAAGTTAATAAATGATTTTGAATGACATCATGAAAAAAACCATTTTGGTACATTTTTGAAATGTTTTGCAAATTGCTATTTTGATTCCTTTATGCAAAAAAATAATGCTATAGAATTTTATGCTATAGAACTCTTGTTCTTGCCGGTTGAAGTTAAAAATCTCAAATTTATCCATTTTACGTTTTATTTCACGTTTTTTCCATCTCGTTCAATATATACGATAAGTGTGTAATTTGACCCCTAAATGGCGTCAGGTGAAAAAAAAATATCACCAAAATTTTTCTCTCAAAAATTCACTCTTGGTTGTATGAAATCAGCGACCTTTCCCATCTCATTCAATATATACAGGGTGTAAGATTTTTCCCTTCTTTTTTCCAAATTGGATAGCGATGAGAACGCTAATGTGAACGGTTAATTTCGGCAAAAACCTACGTCTTTCTCAGATTCAACCAATCAAAACGTCGGGAATCAAGTCTATCCAATTTGGAAAAAAGAAGGGAAAAACCTTACACCCTGTACGATAAGTGTGTAATTTGACCCCTTTATGGCGTCAGGTGAAAAAAAAATATCACCAAAATTTTTCTTTCAAAAATTCACTCTTGGTTGTATGAAATCAGCGACCTTTCCCAGCCCATTCAATATCTACGATAAATGTGTTATTTGACACCATAGATGGCGTCACGTGACAAAAAAAATATCACCAAAATTTTTCTCTCTAAAAGTAACCCATGGTTTCATGTTATCAGCGCCCTATCAAATTTCATTCAATATATACAATAAATAGGTAATTCGACACCTTGGATGGTGTCATGTGAAAAAAAATATCACCAACATTTTTTTCTCCAAAACTTATCCCATAGAGTATCTGAAAGTCGTATATCACTTCATTATTTCTGTTAACCGATATTATGGATTTTGACCGGTGTTTACCGGTCATCTACCAGGTAACGAAAATAATCTATTTGCCGAGATCTGAACATCTGCCATAAACCACTTTTATAAATTTTCGAATCGGATGAGCCGTTTTCGGGAACATTCGACCCGACTAGATTAGTTTTTAAATAAATATCCCGCCACTGTACTCATGACAAAAATGTTCAAAAAGGTCCAAAATTCAGAGCTCTCTAGCGCTAAAACGGTACATATCCTTTTCTCAACGGAACTTCATCTCAAAAACGTTTAATATCCGTATAGCGCGTGTTCGAATCCCACTGATTGTCTTGAGTATGATTATAGCCTATAATTTATAGGCAAGGATGTTTGATATTGGGACCGCTAAATTTGATCGGTGTGTAATCACTCAGGCAATGACTAAGACAATCACTTAGACAACATCAGTTGAATTCGAACACGCGCTATAGAGATAGTAAGCGTTTTTATAATGGAGTTNCCACCTGTAATTACCTAAAGGACAATTTTCTCTTCGCAAGTAAAAAAAGTACATACTGTAACTCTTGTTCTTGCCTGTACATTTTCAAAATCTCAAATTTATACATTTCTCTTTTTATACATTTTACTATCGACCCGTCAATTCTATTCTTCCTTATAAATTATAAGTTATAATATAAAGCTTGCACGTAATTCAACTCAATTTTTATAAAATTTCTCCTGAAATTTTAGGACCAATGCTCTTGCAGAAAAAAAATTTATGACATTTTCAAAAAGATCATGTACATTTTAAAGTTTTGAATTTCTTGATGATTGGATTTATCCTTTACTTAATTTACGTAAAAATCAATGAATAAAGTTTTATTCAGAAACGTCATTTCAAATGACTCATTTGGAAAAACTTTTGATGGAAAAATTTTCAGGAATCAAATAAAAATCCCCCATTTTGAGGTTATTTTCGATTTGAAATTCGATCGAAATCTTGACTGGGGCCTTTTTTTAAATGTGATGATTTCCAGTTTGAACAGGTACCAGTGTTCCAGTAAATACCGGTTAAATCTTAAAT
>SCLH01000938.1:176243-192589 GCA_004367855.1 Oikopleura vanhoeffeni | reverse complement strand
TCTCTCATCGGTTTGAGAGTCCTAAAAACAGACTATAATTTTGAATTTGATACTTTTTGAATTCAAAACTAAAATTAATCATTAATGTTACAAACTTCACCAAGAAAACCAAACTGAAAATTAACAGGAATTATTTGAACTTTATAACTGTATCCGACTAACAGGATTTTTTTACAATTGAAGAATTTTTAACATGTGTTAATTGTGGCCCCTAGTAGTCCTGCCCCGTCCCATTTTCTTGGGCATAAAATACATTCAACGACTTTTGAGTCGCGAATCACGTGGACAAGCATTTCACAATTTTCTTTTTGGGCGAGTAAACCGGCCATTTGAGGTAAATTTTGAAAGGAATCGGAACAGATTTCGTTGAATTTTATTATAAGGTCATCTTTTTTGAAATTCGCCAAATATGCAGGAGAAGAGGGCTAAAAAAAATATTAAATTATATATATAAAAAATAAAATTTTATATAAATATAGCTTCAAAATCGTCAACAAAACTTATGAACTCTTTATTTTTAAAATTTTACAAAAAAAAATTATCGGCTGGATAAATCTTGAGATCCAGAAAAGATAGAGCGTTTTTATGTTTCTCGGTGAGAATATTTCGGAAACAAACATATACAATTTTATGTATAAATTTTATGGTGGTCAAAATAGATGGACCGCTAATATTTTTTTTCATTTTTGGGCTCAAATTAATGAAAATTAGAAGAATAAAAACGTGCGTCCTGATAAACGGACATGGCCAAATTTTTCTGAAAAAGTGCGTCCTGATAAACGGACCGTGTCAAAGTTTTTGAGTCAAAGTGCGTCAGTAGTATAGCAAAGATCCGTCGAAAGTTGGGTGGTGCTTGAAAAGGGTGTAATTAACTCACAAATAATTGCACCTTTCTCAAGCACCACACAATTTTGTATGTAATTAAAAACTTTGAATATGTTATTTGATAAATGAATTGAATATTAAATTTAATAAAACTTTTAATTAAATTATATAATTAATAACTATAAAATTAAAAAAAATGAAAGTAAAATTAAAAAAATATCTCTTGCATCGAATGCGGACCAAGTCGAACAGAATCACATGCAAAAGATAGATTCATACTGCAAAATTCATCGTTAAATGTTCTAGAATAAACAAATTTAGTTTTTTTTATTATAATTTGTTTTTAATCATTTAGCGATGAATTTTGCAGTTTTAATCAATCTTTTGCATGTACTTCTGTTCGACTTGAAGCGAGGATTTTATTATTTTCATCCTCTCGTCTGATGTAGCAAAATCTCTGTTTTTTTCAGAATCGATTAAAGATGAAATCATGACGAAAAATCAATTGGCGAAAAATACTTTACTACTTTTGGAAGACGGAAATGTTCACTTTGGACATTTATACACTGAAGACTTATTTTCCAAAAAAGTTAAGCATTCATTTTCAATGCTTGCAGGAAAAGTCAATTACCAATGAGTTAAAGTGAAAAGGCTTTTAAAATAGATGATCCGCATTTTTAAAGGTAAAACATAGTGAAAAAAGATACCAATAACCAGTTAACATTTTCTCCTTGGTATAAATGAAAACATTTTTCTTGCTAAATAAGTGAGGCAAAGACTTAATTTTTCAAAATAATTTTATTTACAAAATTTTTGACTTTCAAAAGTAAATACTAAATATTGAAAAGGGCCATCAAAATCCTACAATTATCTTTATTTAAAAAGGAAACCATTGTAGAAAATAAAGTGCACCCTTTTGCACAATTCAGTCCAAAATCATGCTGGCATAGGAAATTTTTAATATTAAAAATCTTAATTTTTTTTATAGGAATTTTTCGATTTTTTAATATTTTGAATTCATTTTTTAAACTTGATTGAATATTGAAAAATTTAAGTGAACATCAATTTATTCGTCGAATACTCGGATTTGAAGAACATTCTGCGGAAAAGACCTCAAGTGAATTAATAATGTTGAATAGAAATTCAGATAAATTTATTATTTAAATTATTATTCTTTTAAAAATATATAAATAAATGTCTATTTTTTTAAATAAATAGTATTTACTTCGCATTCTTTATAACTATGACATATTTAAAGTTTTTTTAATTACATGCAAAAGTTGTGTGGTGCTTGAGAAAGGTGCAATTATTCGTGAGTTAATTACACCCTTTTCAAGCACCACCCAACTGTCGGCGGCTCTTGGCTTTACTAGTTAGACACTTAGATAAAATTTCAATACTTTTTAGGAAAATTTTGAATTTTTTTTCACAATTTTTATATTTCTTTAACTAAACAGGCCACGTTGACATCATAAATCGTGAAATTAATGACGCTGAAAATTTAATGGCGACACTTGTGAAAATCTCAGTCTTTGAGGAAATTCTAAAGTTCGAAAAATAAAAAAATTGAGCTTACAGTAGCTCATTACTACAGCTTTACATAATCTCAAGAATTTTCAACTTTTTTTGTGTTTTTTTAAAGGTGCTGAACATTTTTCTAGATTTTAAATTACTGGTTTTCGATTCAGTCTACTGGTCAAAAATAATAATTACTATAAATATCAAAATCATATCCATTATTATCCCCGGGTCACTTTAAAAACTTATTTGCCTGTTGAAAGAATAGGGAATAAGTTTTTTAAGTGATCCGGGGATAATAATGGATATCACTTGCAGTCGAGGTTTCGATAATTTCACCTATACTATAAAGCAGTTTGTAGGTCCCGCCGTATTCCTGTGAAAGACATTCGAAAACATTTTTCATATCGTTGAGAACCCCGTTTAAGGGAGTACCAAGATTTAACGAGATAAAATTATCACGTTCAAGGGGGTAGGTGTCGTAATCTGGTACCTTTCAATCACGCCTCAGAACAAATCTAGGGCAGTTGTAAAAATTCTGAGGATACTTGTTTGTAGATCTAGCCTTCGTTTAACGATAACACATCTCAAACTTAACATTGTTTATCACACCACCAGGTGGTGAGTCTATTCTAGAACACTAAACAGTTTTTTAAAAATCGATCTTCTTTTAGAACCCACATACAAAGCGTCTGAAAATTTACACATAGTACGGGAAGAGAGAGGTTACTAATATGTTGGAGCCATTTTTTTTAATTTCGCTCTTTAATTTTCTAGAATCACTTTTGAACGCCGATTTTTACCATTTTTCGTCTTCAAAGTGATACTTCTCCTAGACGGATCTGTCGAGCGGTTTTCGATTTCCGGTATTAATCAATAGGTTTTCTGATGTTTTTTTAGGAGACCCAAAAATTTCAAGATAAGACGGTTAATCGAAGAAAGACTGGTTCTGTAGTGGAACGCAGCTGGGACCAGCTATAGATGGGCCTTTAAAATTTCAAATTGATCCATGTAACAGTTCTAAAAACGATCTCTCAGATGAATTTGACCGGGTACTAAAAAAAGGGAGAAGCCAAAGAAATATAATTGAAAATAAAGACGGCAAAATCGCCAGCAAAAAATTTTGAGTATTAAAGAACGTCACGGAACGGCTTTTTTGTACGTTTATGTTATTTTCTGGTTTTTAACAAATATAACATAATAAAATCCATATTAAGAACCCAATGGAATCAATTCATAGAATTTTACCAGATTTCTACGCTATCCCAAGAATCGTCTATTTTCGAGATACAATATTTGCGGGGTAGGGTTAAAAATTGGTAATTTTTGCATTGACGTCATTGAGAACGGAATACAACAATGATAAATGGCGTACAACTGTTTCGTTTTTTAAAAAAGGCCTTCCTTGAGAGCGTCGGCCTTCTATCAACAACAAAATGGCACCATAAGTAAAAGGAAAGGAATTTGGATAGAATATGAAAAAGTTGTTGTGTCAAAAGAAGACTCAACTCTAGATGAAATTAACCTAAGTAGGCCTACGTTTGTATTGGTTATGAATGACCCAACGAACCAGATGTTGGACCAGTACCAAAAAAATCTATAAAATACGAAGGGATAACGAGATTTAAAAAATGGGGCGGTATTTTTTGCTCTATTTTTGGTTTTTAAAGTGCTTGGATAAGCCGAAAAATAACGTCGCCTTCTAAAAATATTCGGAAAAAATTTTTGGACTCCAAAAAATATATTAAAAGCATAATTTTGTCATTTTTTGACATTCAAAACATTTCCCGAATAAAATTTTTTCATGAACTGGTGTCACTTTAAAATAATCGTCAATTTATGTTGCGATATGTCAAGAATATCAAGACAAATGGATGCCTTTTGAAAAGGGCAAGAAAATGATGCGGGTGAATAGGAGTAAGAATTTGATTTTGAAAGTTTTCGAAATTTCAAAAAACGGCCCCAGAAAGCAGTATCGTTTCTAGGTCTTGCACATGATCAATTTATTCCAATTTATCCGTTGGCGGGAGTTTGGATACAGAAAGAGCGCATTTAAAGGAAACGCCAGGTTTAGAGGAAGGCGCAAATTTGTTTTGAGTCGGAAGAAATTAGCACCAAATGCATCTTTCATAGGCCTCCTGGTACTTCTCATATTTGTAATCAGGCATACCCATACCTCCTTCATTTAATGAATCTTCTTTATGCTGAAAAAACCAATTGATGAATGAAAAAAATATAATTTTGCAAAAAATATTTTTAGAGGTTAATTCTGGCCGGCTGGTATTATTTCGCATTGAATATTACAAAGTTTTATTAAAATTTGCGGGGATTCGTTGTACAATTTTCGACTAGGGTGTTCATTAAAATCTTTGGCTTAAAGATAAGGATGCTTAATTTTTCACCTTAGTCGCAAATTATAAGTATGAAATTCAAGCCAAGAGTAATCAACAAAGGTGTCCATTTTTATTTGAAATTACTTTTTGTGAGTGGTAAGGTAGCTTTTTTAATGCAACCCACCCTTGTCAGGCCATAATTTCTCGAAAGGCCATAAGTGGATATCCGACAGACCGATTTTGTGATACACGAACCCATGTAAATTATTTGATATGGAAAATTTTTTGTTTTGTTCTAGGTCAACCGGTTCACCGATAACATAGCTTTGAAATTACCTTTATTTTCTGAGGCAAAACATAGGAATTTTCGAAAAATATTGTTTTTTTCGGAAATATGTGTCGTTACGAAAATTTACGTTATTTCTACTTTTCTGAATATCCGTTGCCACATAGAGACCGACTGTTTATACCAATAAAAAGTCATTGTCGGATAAAAATAGGCGAAAAAATGTGCACTATTGCAGATTCGAACTCCTGAACTTTCGGTTTAAAAATTCAACTTACCGGTGAACTCGGTTGGGACTTGAGAAAAAAAAAAGAAAAAGGTATTAATATCACAAAAAATTTTTTTTATAAACCTTGTGAATACAATTTGATACAAACAATCCGCTGTGTCAATAATCCTCGTTATGGGACTTCGGAGGAAATCATTGCTGACAAGGGGGGTATGGCATTAAAAAAATAAGCTACCTAACTGGGACTTGCATTTAGTTCTCTTTAGGAAACCGGCGAGAGGTTGGTATATTGATCATCAGAAAAATTGGTCGACTTTTGTACAATCCATCTTCAACTTTTACAGATCTTTTTGAAATTTTTTATTTAAATGATTTCCAATTGCAACAATTTTAATAAAATTCATAGTTTTAAAAATAATAATTACAAAAAACTACATTGACTAATGTGTTTTGCAACCTTGTTGCATCTCCATTTCAAATATTATTGCGTCTGCACCTGGTATCTTAATTTCATTCTCCATTAAGTTTTGTCTTTTTCCGATACGAAAGCTCTAAAGGAAATAGGCATCTTCCTGGGCATAAAAATCCCATTTTTTGATAAGGAGTAGTATGAAATATAAGGCTTCAGCTACACCTTCGAAAAGTGAAAAACAGCTTTGTATCTGCCAGGAAAAAGAAGATTTTTAAATTGATGTTTGTTAAATTGAAATTTTTATAATTTTACACATTAATTTTGTCAGAATCTAGGACAAATTTTAGTCAGTTTTTTGGGTTAATTATTTATTTTCATTCACGTTCACTGAATCAGTCACTAGAATTTCAGGGACACTAGATTCTAGTCCATTATATTTTGATAGTGAGTTTTGAAATCAAGAGACGCTAGATTATAGTAAGTTTTGGTTCACAAAAATAAAAGCTTTACCTGCAAACCACCAGCTGGCACAAGTTTGACGCCGTCTCCAATCTTTTTTGGCAGCTTCGGGGACGACGCCAACCGCATGGGATGCGGCGAAACATAATCGAGGTTAATGGTGGACTAAAATTCACCAGATTAAAAAGATTGAATTATTTCATAATGTGGTTGTTCGTGAAGGCATTTAAGAGGGACGTCAGCTTTGGGAACTCGATTTTTGGAAAAGCTACCCAATTTCAAAACAAGTGTTCGTATCTGGTGAATCAACTATCATGGAAAACTGGAGAAATGACCTTTAAAAATTTCAAATAATGGGACCACAAGTCACGCTAGAGGAGCCAACCGTTATCAATTTTAGCCTTTTCAAAGTGAACAATTTTCAACGGATATTTTTTGTTCTAGAGTTGGATCGAATATTCAGAAAAATAATAAACTGCTGAAACGGAACTTGGAATTCGAGAAATCCCCAGACGGACAGGTCCCGTGGACATATTATGAATTATGATATTAAGCATGCATTTGTGTGGGGTTTTTAAAAATGCTGGGAGGATTTCTAATCGTCTTAGTTTTTTGCAAAATTTTATAATGAAGTTTTTCTCAAACCACTGATTTTTTTATGCGGCGGTTATTTTTAATATGAATTTTTACAAAATTCACATAAAAACGCGAAAAATGATATTTTTAAGGAAGGGTTTCATTTTTAAAATGTGAAGAACATCCAAATTTACAATGTATTTACCGGTCCCAGAGTTAGCGACTAAATTGAAGTCGCGTGTCCAACCCAAGCCCAAGCATTTTCGGTTAAGGAATGGTTGGTGAATAATTGCGGGCAAATGGTGGTCCTCCGCGAACCCGATGCAAAAACATTGTTGTGACATAATTCCTTCAGTTTTCGTATATTCTTGGGTGGAGCATTCAAGGGAGGATCGGATCAGAGTTGTTGATTTCCGTCAGGTCAACAAATTCGTCATCAAGTGAATAATACGATCACCCTGAAAAATAAGAATAAAAAGTGGGTTTACATTAAAATAAGTACGGTCACTTTTAGTAAAAGACTTCGTACTACCAGTGGCCCCGGGATATGCTACAATGCTCGCAGAGACGAACAAATTTCACAAAACCCCGAAATAAAACAAGCTTAATCATCCCTACGCGAAGATGTGATTTTGGCCCAATAGCGACCAAAGCGTAGAACGACTAGAATAAAGAAAGAACGTTCTCGAATCAAAAATATTACGCAAGACGTGTCTTCCTTCGAAATCGAAATGATAATCGATTGGCCAGACCAAACGGTCGACCCACGACGAGATTGAATTTCCAGATTGCGGGATCTGGGATCTCTAGTTTTTGTTTCCAAAAAACCTTAAAGTTATGCGAACACAAAAATTAAAAGAAAATAATTATGGTTTTTGTTTGTCGAAACTCAGAGAAATGAGGGCCGTTTGGCCTCCTTGTCTTGGTCCGCCAAGGAGATCCATTTTATGTAAAAAACTTGTTATTTCGAAGTTTGCTTTGGTTTTTGGAATATATAATCGAAAATTCTTACAGCGTGAGGGGTCTGTTCGAATTTCTCCTCTATATTTTACCCAGGCGGGCTAGGAGAGCCAAAATTGCCTATAACTTTGGCGTAAGATTATTGGATGGTTTCTAGCTGTCTGGGTGAAATTTATGTAAATTCGAAAAAGTTCTCGATTTTACTCCTATTATATCGAAAACCATAATAATTCAAGAAAAATCAGTAGTGTATAAATAAAAAAAAACAACAGGGTGGGAAACCATGACTCTGTCCGGTTTAAATTCTTGGAAAATGTGCTTCTCTCAAGCTGTCTCTTTAAAAAGTTATTGAAAATTATCCCCTGTTTTAAACTGTGGACACTTTAACAAAAACACGCCACACCCGTTTTTTAGCAAATAAACGTTATGGTTAGAGTTAGCGAGAACTGTATTCATAAAAACCAAAAAAAAATCGAAATGATTGTTTCTTAAAATTAAAAAAAATAATGAAAGATATACTTCAGTGTACTACACTCATTATTTAAAACGGTACCTCTCTGTTTCTCAAGAGATGGAAGGCTGCAATACTTGAATAGTCTTGGGAGACTCAGTATCCTCTTCGACACCACGTGAATAGTCGGAAATAATTTCTGGAAAACCAAATTGTCATTGCTTTGTGACTTGCTTCATCATCCTCGAGTTACTGGATTATCGTGGACCTTGCTTCGCCTTCTGCCTATGTCTCGGTTTGTACGTTCTTTTGAATGTTGACCATGGTCTGCTTCAGCTTCGGGATATCAAGCCAAAATTTTACCACCCCGGGTCTGGCGAATTCATATGATGGCTTTTAATAGTTCTTAAAATAATTTTTTTCGAGATTTGGAAAATGACCCCGAGTGGCATAAAAACGAATGGTTTATGGGATATTAGCATGGTTTGTCTTATATTTTGCATAAACAAATCTTATAAAAAATTCATAGGCCGAGGAAAAATTGTACCAATTTGAAGAGAAAACGGGTGAAATAGAAATAGGGTATGATGCGAAATTAAAATGTTGATCTAACTGGAATTTGGCACTCAATTCCAAAAAAAAATCTATTTTTTGCCAAAAATTCCCATAAAATTGTGTTGTACTCGGTGTCATTTCTTTTGATAGAATCGACTATCCCGAGGAACATTTTGTAATAACAAATCGCAAATGCAAGGGCCAAGGTTGTGTTTCTAAAATAAGCGGTGTTTTTCTCTATTTTTTTGGTCATTTTTGACCACTTTTTAATGAAAAAAAACTTTGTAGCTCCAGGAGTTTTTTATTGCCAAATTTTAAGCTACTTTTTTTGCAAGATACAACTGAACATGCTTTGAACCTAAAAAATTGGATTAAAAAATTAAATGGGCCCGAATTTTTTTATCAAAATTGAAATGGCACCAGGTTTAGAAGTTTATTAAAAGTATCACTCTTCGGTGACTAAAATACCAATTGAGTCTGTTTTTTAGGGATGAGGAACCTAAAAAGGGTAGTTCGGTACTGGTTACATTTCGATCATCTGAAATTTGTGTCGATAATAAAACTTTTTAAGCTACGTGTTACTCCAGGGCTGTTTTTGATGTCGAAGATTTAATCCGGTGGAATTTTCGATGTTTTTTCTGGCAAAAACTCATAATTTTTGGCAAATGTTCCAGCTAAAAACCACGGAAACGAAAAACCACGGCTCTGCGCAACTAAATGAAAAGTTATATTTAGTGGGTCAATAATTTTGGACCACAATATCAGAAGACCGAATTGTGCCATTTGACCTGATCTGGGAAAAAGGACCCTGAGTTTAAGTTGTAATTGTTTTAGTTGCATTTTTTCAAATAAATTAATAAAAAAAATTCAAAATACCCTCTAAGTAGCTTTTTTTTAACTGCGCCAAAATTTATTTTTACCGTTAGATGGAGATTTTTTCTGGGTGGTAGATTGCATTGCAATTTGTGAACAAACGGTGTTAGTACCAAGACCCCATGACAAGTAAATACCGACTCGGGAATTCCCAGAAGGTGAACTCGATTCCAGTATTACCCAACGACCTTAAAATATAAATAGTTTTATGTAAAATTTAAATAAAAAAAAATGAATAATTAATGAAATTAATTATTGACAATTCGTATTTGTTTGCGACGTTTGATTATTTTTTCGAGTTTTATAAATGATAAAAATAACGAGTGAATAAATGCCAAAAATTAATAAATTATTATCTTTTCAGTATCTCGGGTGTCATTTTGGAACGGCAAAAGGGATCTTCATCATGGGGATTTATTTTTATTGGAAATCGGCATAAATATTAACCGGTTTTTGGATTTTTCTTGTATTTATTTATAAAGACCAAGACTTATACATGTCTTTTCGAAAAAAAATTTTTTGCTTGTGTTTCAGGCAAATTTTAATTACTAGTACTTAGTAGTAAAATTTTTTTCAAAGATTAAGATAAAATTTTTGAAAAACCCAACTTTTCAATTTGTTTTCTATAGAAAATATGCTATATAAAATTGGATACAAACTACAGCGAGCACTTACTTTCATCAACACCCGCATTAATGTATCTCTTCATTAAAAAAATTCTCGCTCATAGGATCGATTGAATGGGCGGTTTGGGAGTCGAAAACCCGATTACTTGTGGTAACAAATGCGAAATCATTATCGATTATTTGGAAAAAAAGATTCGATCTGTTTTTCAAAAACAATTATTAACACAAAAACGGCAATTAACATGTTAACACCAGTAACAAAAAGATATTTTCTTAAAAACTGGGAGCGATTATTGATCCAAAAATTGGAATGATGGAATAGTCGAAAATCCTGCCATGCAGACAAATTTATAACTACGTCACCAACAAATAGAAAAAGGGACCAATGAAATCACTGGAGTTCTGGAGATGACCAAGGAAATTACTGATTCTCGTAGTTTGTGGACGAAGTAGATAAAATTGTCTTGCAGAGGCAGGATTTTCGATATGTATTAAAAAAAATCATAATGAAAATACAGTTGCCAATTTGACAGTTAGTTTTGCGCCAGACCAGTTATAATTTGAAAAATATTTTCAGCACCTCAGCGTTTTTACTTTGTTTGCACTTGATTTTAGTACTTACGTCCCGAACGCATATTATTCAGCTTATACTATAAGAAATGATTTGAAAGTACACCAAATATTGTATTTTTGCGGTTTCACGCGGCAAATAATTGAAGGCTTGAATTTTTAATTAATTAAAAACAGTGGGAAAAATAGTTTCAAAATAACGTTTCATTGCAGATTTGACTTATTTTTTAGCATTACTTTCAGCACTTACTTCCGTCAAGGTTTCTCCAAAAAATTTTTTGGAACCGAAAGTTTCCAGTTTTTTTTCTGTAATGTTGGTTATTGCGACACAGGTTATGTACAGTATTCGCTTTTTTTAACAATAGTATTTTTACAACGGGTTCAAAGTTTATGTATTCATGTCTTCTGGTATGAGTGGAGAAACAGAAATAATTTGTTATCGAAAAGTTGAGACAAAAAAACAACAGCAGAAATTTTGAGTTCCAGTTTTGCCATAAGTGTGTGTTTTTATTCGCCAACTTGTCGAATCAAAAATTATTGGCTTTTTTCATCATCAACCTAAAAAAGGTTTTAAATTTTCGAAAACATTGTTAAACATACATATTTCACAAGACAGAGGGAAATTTAAACGGACGAGTTTGTCGAACGAGTGGGGTCAAAAGTTCTGCGAGCGGTGCCTTTAAGGGAAAGTTCTGAATGGCAAACTGTCGTTAACGTTTTTTAATGATTATTTGAAGGGTCAAAACTCCCGTTTAAAGCGACCCGCTATTCATGACTTTTTTGACCCAAAACCATTTCCCAACCTGTCCGTTTTTTAAACGCACCTACTGTAGCAAAATAGTTATAATAATATTTTTTAGGCTAAAATGTAATTAATTAATTTAAGGATTACTTCTAATATTATTCTGCTAATTGAGTACTTAGTGCATTTCATCACCATTTTTAGTCACTACCTCTAAATTAATCTTTTTGAGTTTCCGTTTTTTCGTTCGTTTTTTTTTAACTCTTACCGGGTGCATTTGATTGAAGGGCGTTAATTTACCTAAGGGGAATTACTTTCGTGTCTGACATTACAGCCACACGATTGCGAATTCTAAATTTTTAGAATTACAAAAATTACGTTGGGGTGAAATGAGGAATAATTTAAAATTTTTAAAAAGTTTGGGAATTTGTAGAAAATCATATTATTTGCTTCTAGAAAAAAATCTAATTTTCCGGTAATAAAAATTATAAGGTTTCAAAAGTATTTTGATCAAACTTTTTTGGTAAAAAGAGCTCTTTCATTGTCATTCACATGAAAGTGAGTACCGTATCGTATACCGTGTCGGTGAATTTATAGGTTTGAATAAAATCCGTGAACTTTGAGAAAAAATTGAATTTATTATGAAGAATTTGCCGAGACCAAAAACTTTATTTTTCTGATTCCATACCCCTAGTCTTGGTTTTTAGGACCTTCAAATTTCAATGGGTAAGATCGGTAGCGAACTGAAATATGGCGTTTTTTTTTTATTCAAATCGTAGGCCATAATGATAACTTTCAAATATACGGTTTAGCTGAGAGCCGATTTTCAGGTTAACATGTTATTACCGGTTACTTACAAAAAATTATCATTGTTTTTTGGGAAAAAAAATCATCATAAATAACCGGTGATAAAAATAAAATGCGAAAAAACGCTTCGTAAACTAGGGCTTGAAAAATTTTTTATATTAATGAGCGGCCAGCACGCATACTTGGAGCAAAAATTATGAATTATACACACAATGGCCAAAATTTTGACATTTATTTGCTTTGTTGATTTGGCATTTTCACATAATTCGATGTAAATCTACGAAATTATGGCCCTAGTCGTTATTTCAGATAGCCCAAACGGATTAGTTAGTGCAAGCGAAATAAGCACATACCGATCTTTTCTGATATTGGGGTCAGGAATAAACTGTTTATTTTATACGGTGGTGCGCTGCAGAGGCCTGTTTTTCGATTTCCGGGTTTAGAACGGACATTTGCCATAAATTATTGGTGGTTCGCCAGCAAAAAAACCCAGTGTCAAAATTACCGGGTAAAATCGGAAATCGGGGCGGAAAAAAAAACGGCTCTTGAAGTGACACTAAGCTTTAAAAAAATATATGTATGGCCCAAAATTTCAGAAAATCGTATGTACCAGACCGAACTATTTTATTGTAATGAGAGCCATCTTAAAAAATAAGAACCCTATTATTTGACAAAAAAACTCCTCATCGTTGGAGAAGTCCTAAAAACAGACTATAATTTTGAATTTTGATACTTTTTTGAATTCAAAACTAAAATATAATCATTAATGTTACAATACTTCACCAAGAAACCCAAACTGAAGAATTAACAGGAATTATTGAACTTTATAACTGTACCGACTAACAGGATTTTTTACAATTGGAAGAATTTGTAACATGTGTTAATTGTGCCCCTAGTAGTCCTGCCCCGTCCCGATTTTCTTGGAGCAAAAATACATTCCAACGACGGTTGAGTCGCCGAATCACGTGGACAAGCATTTCACAATTTTCTTTTTGGGCGAGTAAACCTGTCCATGTTGAGGTAATTTTGAAAGGAATTCGGAACAGATTTCGTTGAATTTTATTATAAGGTCATCTTTTTGGAAATCGCCAAATATGAGGAGAAGAGGCGAAAAAAAATATAAATATATATATATAAAAATAATTTTATATATATAGCTTCAAATCGTCAACAAAATTATGAAACTTGCTTTATTTTTTAAAAATTTTACAAAAAAAATTATCGCTGGATAAATCTTGAGATCAGAAAGATAGAGGCGTTTATTATGGTTTCTCGGCGAGGAATATTTCGGAAACAAACATCACTATTTTATGTTATACGTTTATTTGTGGTCAAAAATAGATGGACCGCTAATATTTTTTTTCAGTTTTGGGCTCAAATTAATGAAACTTAGAAGAGAAAAAACGTGCGTCCTGATAAGGGACATGGCAAATGTCACAGAAAAGGGGGCATACCTGAAAAACGGACCGTGTCAAAGTTGGTTTGAGTCAAGTGGCGTAGTAGTATAGCAAAGATCCGTCGAAAGTTGGGTGGTGCTTGGAAAAGGGGTGTAATAACTCACAAAGAATTGCACCTTTCTCTAAGCACACACAATTTGATATGTAATTAAAACTTTGAATATGTTATATAAATCATTAAATTGAATTTAATAAAACTGTTAATTAAATTATATATTAAAACTTATAAATTAAAAAAATGTAAAGTAAAATGTAAAAAAATATTTGGATCAATGCGGACCAATGAACAGACACATGCAAAGATATATTTACTGAAATTCACGTTAAATGTTCTAGAATAAACAAATTTAGTGTTTTTTTATATAATTTGTTTTTTAATCATTTGAGCATGAATTTTGCCAAGTTTTAATCAATCTTTTGCATGAAATTCTGGTTCGACTTGTCGCTTCGATGCAAGGATGGTTATATATAATGAACTTCACAAAGTTTTGGTCTGGAGAAAAACAAAAACGGACTGAGAGCGAATTATTGTAAAATTGCCAGAGTGTGTGCTTATAAAAATTTCGAAGAATTACCGAAATTTAAAAAGAGGACATTACGAATGATAGTAATCTCCAGATTTATTATGAAAAAAGCGAGGATTTTATTATTTTCATCCCCTCGGCTGATGTAGCAAAAATTCTCTGCTTTTTTTCAGAATCGAGTTAAAGATGAATCATGGACGAAAATACTTACTAATAATTATAAATGAAAAACTTGTTCCTTGACTAAATAAGTGAGGCAAAGACTTAATTTTTGGGTCAAAAGAATTTTATTTACAAAGATTTTCAAAAGTAAATACAAATATTGAAAGGGCCATGTACAAAATCTACAATTAGTCTTATTTTAAAAATGGAAACCATTGTAGAAAATAAGTGCACCCTTTTGACAATTCAGTCCAAAAATCTGCTGGCATAGGAAATTTTTATATAAAAATCTTAATTTTTTATTAGGAATTTTTCGATTTTTTAATATTCTTGAATTCATTTTTTAAACTTGATTGATGAATTTGAAAAATTTAAGTGAACATCAATTTATTCGTCGAATACTAGGATTTGAAGAGCATTCTGCGGAAAAGACCTCTAGCGAATTAATTTGAATAGAA
This sequence comes from Oikopleura vanhoeffeni, assembly GCA_004367855.1. Lineage (NCBI taxonomy): Eukaryota > Metazoa > Chordata > Appendicularia > Copelata > Oikopleuridae > Oikopleura > Oikopleura vanhoeffeni. Next base: position 177,766 of record SCLH01000938.1, on the reverse strand, counting down.
ATTCAGTTAAATTTATTATTTAAATTATTATTCTTTTAAAAATATAAATAAATGTCTATTTTTTTAAATAAATAGTATTTACTTCGCATTCTTTATAACTATGACATATTTAAAGTTTTTTTAATTACATGCAAAAGTTGTGTGGTGCTTGAGAAAGGTGCAATTATTCGTGAGTTAATTACACCCTTTTCAACGCACCACCCAACTTGGCGGCTTCTGGCTTACTACTTGTCTTGTGGACGACTAGATAAATTCGAATTTTCTGTAATTTTAGGAAAATTTTCATCCAGGTCGTAGAACCAGATTTATAAAAAAATCTTAAAAAATAAAAGTTAAGCATACCTTAACGTGATCCACGACCGCAACATTGGTTTCAATCGACTGTAGGTTGATCTTTTGCAATTTTGGTTTTGTTATTTTGTGATTTATGGCGCCTGAATAAATCCGAAAGTGGCTTTTCATTCTTATCATAATGCCTTGTGGTTTCATTTTGCAACAAATATTGTTTATTTCTAGCCGCTTCCTTACAGCCACATATCAAAATTTTCATCATTTCTTGGAAATCCTTCAGAATCTATTAATTGCGCTCCAAATTTTTGACTGCGATATGTTAAACTTCTAGAACCAATCCATTTTTTTCAATAGGGTGTTTCTTTGTTTTTTCTTTTCAATGAATTTTTAGGTAAACAAGGGGGCTTTTTAATTGTTTTTTTTATCTTCAACGGTTGTGATGAGGCCGGCATTTTTTTGGGTTTCTGAAAGAAAAACGTAAAAATGATTTGTTGAAGTTAGTGAAATAAAAATTTTTAGTAAAAAAAATAAATGGGTTAGCGTTAGAAAGACGGAATTAAGGCGTAGTTTTGTATGATACGAAATTTTGGAAAAAAAAATAGTTTTATAGGGTCAGTGTTTTCAAACTGATTTTCTTGAAAATGAAACTAAACTCAAAAAAAACTTGAGGAATTTTGATGCAAAACTTTTTGGGATAAGATTTTAGGCGGTGGGATATTTGTCGCTAACCGAATAATTTGTTACTGAAAGGATAATTATCACAAAATGTAAGAATTATTCGATGTTTTCTAAAAGAAAATGCTAAATTAATGAATTTATAAAAAAACTTTTAAGCGACATGCCCCCGCCAATGATTCAAAAATTGGTAATCACAGTGGTTGAGATGTTGGGGTGGTAGTGTGCGTCTGCTCTCTCCCCCGATGTGTGTGTGTTAAAAATTATCGTATCAAAAATGTTCAGTGGCCTCGAACAGCCCTCAGTAGAATTCTTCTCCGAGGAGCCTCTGATTTTGTGTGTGCATTGTTACGTAAGATTTTCAATCGAGTTTTGATGGGTTTTTGATACAGATATATAAGAATTCCGAATTTAATCTTTTAATTTTGAAATTTCTTTTGATAATAGATTCATGCAAATTAGAGGATTTTTTACTGTTCTTGATCTCGGTTTTGCAGAGCATATAGCATAAATCAAATTATAATAGATGAATTGAACTGAAATTTTAATAAAAGAAA
>SCLH01000938.1:165444-176222 GCA_004367855.1 Oikopleura vanhoeffeni | reverse complement strand
TCAGAATAAGACCGTTTTTTTCGACTTAGGTAGATGAATATAGTGTCGTCAATATGTTTGTCTCGGATTTTTGAATTTCACCCTAGAATTCTAGAAATATGACTATAAGTAAACCGGAATGAAAAGTTCGAAAAAAAAAGTTCGTCTGATCGGAACAAAGTACCACCAAAATTGAAGCTGCAGATTTTCAGATCAATCAGCGTCAAATTCGATAATTAGGTTTAACATTTTGGCTTAAAAATAATTGAAATTTCTAGAATTCGATTAAGACATTTCCGATAATTTTAATGTCATGCATCGTTTTCGGTGGGTCATATTACCAATAAAAATGTTCATATCATGGTGAATACCGGTTTTATGCGGGTTAAAGACAAAAAAATATTCGAATTTGAAAATTCTAGATTTTGTTCTAGATTGTTTTGAAAAAATTAATTGCCACCATGAGATTCCTTGGGTCAACTTTAGTCATAACCAATATTAATGTATCATAAATTAATTCTATAAAGGGCTCAAAAATTACGACACCTACCCCCTCAGAAAAATTTTTTGTCATTGCCCCATTTTGTAGAGAATTTTCCACTGAGTTTTTAAAGCTAGGATTTTTTCTGAATTTGATTTTTTTCAAAAAAAAAGTAAGTTTGAGATTTTTGAAGATTTTGAGAATTAAAGTGAAAGGTACCAATTTCGATCTAGAATTTATTTGTCACCTTTTAAAATTGCGAATGTAGACACTTAACTCGAGAAATACTGCCAAAAGACGTTAAATTTCAATTTTTAATTTTTTTTTAATTTCAAAAAAGTTCAGAATTTCAACAAAAACTAGAAATTCACAAGTCGTTCCTGAGAATTTGGAGTAAAAAATCGAAGAAGACTTCCATTTGAACCTTAATTCAGTTTTGCGGTGAATTTGATGTACAAATTGAATTTTCCATATATATTTAAGGAGAATAGGCGTTTGCGCGAGGCTCCCAAATAAGCTGTTTTGACCACTAGAGGCAATTTGAAAAAAGGCTCCTTTGGTGATGAGTATTAATATTTACATTCTAAATTGCAAATATCAATAAAAGTGATGAGAGATGAATGAGGAGTAGGTTTTTAGTGCTTTTAGGAACGCTTACTTAAAACCATTTTCTGAGCGTAGGTGAGGTATCAGATGCACTGAATAGTACTGCCACTTTCCTAACGAGTTGTTACTACGTATTTGGAAAAAAATTAATTATTTCTGGAGCTAGGTTTCTCGAGAAACTTCACTTGAAACGTGTAAAAAAGAGCCACAATTATCGTGCCCCACATCTTAAAGTGTATAATATGAACAAGTTATCGTTTCCGAGTCGACTAATGACGACAAAAGAGGCAAAAACAAAAATAATGGAGAAAAATCAAAAAAAGCAAGTTAAAGGGTGTCAGAAGTATAATTATGTCACCTTTTTAAGAAAAATAATGATATTGAGAATAAGGAAAATGATATTGACATCGAGAATGAAACCATCGCTGGAGGTGAGGATACTATTATGGGAAATATTGGAGAAGACACAGTAGAAGTTCAGATATATAGGGGGTCAAAAATAGTCACGAAGCGTGGGCTTCATTCTGAAGCGATATAACGGAAGAGGGTGTGAACATTCGACTCCGTCGAAAAAAGTTACCAAACCGACTCGTCGTTCGCGCGAAAAATTCCACATGTAAATGAAAATCTGTAAAATATGTAAAATTTATTTTCATGTATATATACATAATATAGCAATATAATTTTTGAAAGAGTCAAATTCTAGAATCTTCACATTTTGAAAATTCTAGAGTAGTTCGGATCGCCAAAATTTCATCGAAAACTCATCCTATTTTTCTAGGCAGAGTTCATTTTAAGACCAATTTGAGCTTTATTACGATTTATATTCATTTCTGAAATCGATGCTCTAAAATTCCTAGTTTTCAAATTATAAAAAATTTGTAAGGTAAAGATAGGATTTTTTTAAAGCTAGAATTATCGTATGAATAAACGATTGATATCTACTCCACTGAAAGTGACATACGAAGAGTATTTTAAAGCAATTTTTTAACATCATGACATAAATATTTGACCCTGAAAAAGCTCATTTTAATTTTCAAAAAGTCGAATATTCTAGAATCTCACATTTTGAGGTTCTAGAGTAGTCGGATCGCCAAAATTTTATTAAACCCATCCTATTTTCTAGGCAAGATTCATTTTCAGACCACTATTAGTTTTATATGATAAATATCATTTGTCAACTTGATGTTCTGAAATTCCGAATTTCCAAAAATAATTAAAAAAATTTCTTAGTTAAAAGATAGGGACTTATTTTTTAATTCTAGAGTTATCGTATTAATTAAGAATGGTGTCTACTCCACTGAAGTGACATACGGAGACTATTTTAAAGCCATTTTCAACATCATGACATAAATATTTGACCTTAAAAAGTTATTTTAAATTTTCAAAAAAGTCGAATTCTAGAAAATCTCACATTTTGAGATTCTAGAGTAGTCGGATCGCCAAAATTCTATTAAAACCCATCCTTTTTTCTAGACAAGGTTCTTTTTCGGCCCACTATTAGTTTTATATGATAAATATTTATTTGTCAAATCCATTTTCTGAAATTCCGAATTTCAAAAAAATTCTTAATTAAAAGATAGGGATTTTTTTTTTAATTCTGGAGTTATCGTATTAATCAATGCTTGGTATCTACTCCCCTAAAGTGACTTACGAAGCGTGGTTTTAAGCCATTTTTAAGATCATAACATAATATTCGACCTTGAAATGTTCGTTTTAAATTTCAAAAGAGTCGAATTCTAGAATCTCAAATTTTGAAATTCTGAGAGTTGTCGGATCACCAAATTTATCAAAACCTATCCTATTTTCTAGACAGGGTTCATTTCAAGACCGCTCTTAGCTTCATACGATAAATATTCATTTGTCAAATTGATGTTCTAAAATCCCGAATTTCAAACAATAATTAATAAATTTCTTAGTTTAAAAGTAGAGAATTATTTTTCAGTTCTAGAGTTATCGTATGAATGAAATTGTGGTATCTACTTCACTCAGTTACATACGGGAGTATTCTCAAACCATTTCGAACATGACATAAATATTTGACCTTGAAAAAACAATTTTAAATTTTCAAAAAAGTCGAATTCTTGAATCTCACATTTTGAAATTCTAGAGTAGTCTGATCGCCAAAATTCATTAAAACTCATCTTATTTCTCTAGGCAGGGTTCATTTTAAGACCACTCTGAGCTTTATATGAACAAATTTTATTTGTCAAATCGACGTCTCAATATTCCAAATTTGAAAAAAAAATTAAAAATTTCTCAGAGTTTTTAAATTTTTTCAGAATTTCAAAAAATTTTCAGATCTTTTATTTAAGAATGTCAGACCATATCATATCACTATATAATTATTTGTTTACATAGTTTATTGAATAAACACAAATTCTATTGTTTTTATTACTATAAACAAGAAACTCATTGTTCTCATTTCCTATCCCTAAATCTTGCACATTTTTCACCCTATATATACTACTGACTTTAGGCATGTTTGAACGAATCCAATCACGAAAATTTACGATCACACTAAAATTTTATTTTTTTATTATATGTGGGCACGACTATATGGGGGGGACTCCCCAAGCCCTCTAAGTGTGTTCGATGTGGGCACCAACCAACGTTAGGGGGAGACCCCCTAAAACCTCTCCCAAATTGTATGGTTGTTTAAGAGCTTATATATATGTTGAAACAACTAATATGGGGAGACCCCAAACCCCCCTAGGTCTTAATGTTTAAGGTTGTTAACTGATCTCTAAGCAGGCTTCCAAAGGGATAGGGATAGAAGGGATAAACCGAGGGGGAGAGAGGGAGATAGGGATGGGATAGGGATGGAAAATTCAGAGCCATAAGGATAGGGATGGAAAGTCCATCCCCCTTTTATGCCGTTTTATTCCATCCCCTTTTTATCCCGTTTCTAATCCCTTTTTCTGTCCCTATCCGTTCTATCCCATATCCCCTTTTTATCCCTTTTCTATCCCTATCCCCTTTTTGCATAATTCATAAATATAAAACTCTTAAAAGTTTACGTAATTTAATGGTACAATTTAGTTCAAAAATTTGGCGGTATTTTCGAGAATGATGATTCCGGTTTAACCGGAAGTCGAGTAAAAAATTGCGTTTAATTATTATATACATACAAAAAAAAGTATATTTGAGGGTTAAATTCGTCAAAAAAATTTGGTGGTATTTTTCGATATATGATGACTTCCGGTTTAACGGAAGTCGAATGGAAAGTGTGTTTATTAAATTAAGAATACAAGAGGGTATATTTGAGAGTGAAATTTTGTCAAAAAAAATTTGGCGGTATTTTCGATGAATCATGACTCTCAGTTTAACCGGAAGTCGAGGAACAGTCTTCTGTTAATGAATTTATATACAAGGGGTATTATAATAACACGTCGACGTAATATCCGGAGGTAAGACCGGTTATAGAGTACAGTCAACGCGCGATGAAAGACCAAATTCTTAACGCTTGGGGGATTAAAAAAATAAACACGCTCGGTGCCAGAGACGGGTGGGAGTTTCCGATATTGATGAGGAAAGATACCGGTTGTAATAATAGAAGCGCCGCGAAGAGTGGTGACGCGACGTCCGGGAAACCGAGGTCGAATGCAGTCATGGTGATGTGACAAATGATAGGTGCGCTCTATAAGAGTGTTGTTGTATAAACGAAGGACAGTAAAGAGACAGGAAAATGGAAAGAGGGTATAGTGTAGGAGGATGCAAAAGGGGAGAGGGGAGAAAGGGAAAAAAGGAGTTGATAGAACAAAGAAAAGTTATAGTGGACAGTATGAAAGTAAGTTAAGACGAAAGTAAATTATGATGCATAGAAGAAGAAAAACAAGGAGAATATGAGGGCACTGGCAGCCTAGTTAGCCCTGCAATGAAGAGGTACGCGTGCAATATTGGGGATGAGCTTCCCGGTTTAATCTCGCCACAGCGACCGAGGCTGCCCGCCGTCCCCCCGCGGGTAGCCTGGCAGAGCCACTGGGATACCGGATAGTGGTAAAGAAGCTTGTGTTGTTCTAAGACAGTAAAACCGTAAAACAGGAAACACTGGGGGGTCGCTCTCTCCATCCAAGATTGGATGAGGGTATGCTAAACAAAGAGGAGAAGTAGAAGCCTGTAAAACCAACCAGAAAGAAGAGGGGTGAGGCGCCCCCGAACGGGTGGTGGGGGCCCACAGCGACACACGGAGAGGGCGTGGGGGAGGCCCCCCCAGTGAGGGGGCCCACAGAAGAAAAAAAAGAAATATCGGAGGGAGCTGGAAGGAGCTGGAATCTGCGGAAAATAACAAACCGAATTAAAATAAAGACGGGTCTAAAATTTTTGCGATTTCTCGGGAAATAGAACATGTCGAACATTGACAATACTTGTCCGATCAAAAAAATGACATACTTTGATTTTTGACTAAGCGGACACTTTTCAAAATCCGGTTTTGTCCGCTACATCTTTATGGTTATTGAATTTATAGTACTTTTTCGGGTTTTCAGAAAAAATGCGTAGGTTTTGCTGGTTTTGTCCTCTTAGACTTGTGTCCGCTTAGACAAAAAGCACAGTAAATAACATAATTACGCATTCTGTCTTTTTAAACTTAAAGTGTAGCTAGAATTTTCGTATTGAATTCCAAGGATAAATTATCCAAACTCGCGATATAGTTTTATAACCCTGTTTTATTTTACACGTGGTTAATGAACCTCTCAAAATTACTGAAAATACGAAAGTTCAAATAAAGGTAATGATTAAACATTGGGAGAAAAAGATGTCCTTATTTTAAAACATGACTTTTGATTTTTATTGCTTTTTATCTGATTTTATATTACTATTCTTGAACAAATTATTATTGAAAATTTTCGAAAATTACTATAGTAAATATTTACGTGATATGATATCAATGATATTCCAACAAAATTTTCAAAAGAATAATAAAAAATCATTATGCCTTGGTAGGTCTAGACACTTATAACCTATTTTAACTAGGGCAGAAGTGTTTCGACCTACCTAGGCATAATTATCGATATAAGGTGTCTTCTTAAAAAACCATTGTCATATCGAAGTTTTTTTCGCTTAAAATTTCTCTACATATCTTCCCTTTCCCTACTTTTTTTGATTTAAACGTTTTCCAAAACTTAATAATTAAATTATAATTCTGTAATTTATTCAAACAAAAATATTTTCAGATGTCTAATTCAAGTTTGATCTGCAATAACCCCTTATTGAACATATCTAATTTTATTTTGACGAGTGGTGGTTTTAGGCAAGAAAATGAGGTTTTTTGTATTTGTAATCAAAATAAGTAAAAAGGTATGAATTGACACAAACCCCCAAGGCTATCACAACCCACTTTCAGGGACCAGCGCCAAGAAATGAAAAACCATCATTACTGGAATTTGTGCTTCGTTTAAATTCTAAAAACAATTCAGGCATGAAGCCACAAACTTCAAGAGAAGAATGTGGTATTCATTTTTATACAGTTGAGGGCGTTTAGTAGGACACGTCCTATAAATATAGACAATACTGTCATACGTGAAGTATTTTACTTTAGCATAAGCAAACGCCATAGTACGATATGTATGTAATAAACGTATTATATCAAGGCATCTTTTTGAAGTTTAGTAAAGTACTTTTTGTGGGAAAGTATTTTTTATCACGTGTGCTTCTAAAAACACTGCTGTATATAAAACAATAGTATAAGCCTCAATCGACTGCAAGTGTCCAGTTGTTTAAAATTATGGGGTATTTGTGCCCCATCGACTGGGTCCCCCTCTGTAAAGTATATGTTTTTTACTTGCGAAATGAAAATTGCTGTAAAGAGAATTCGCGCTAATAAAAAAATGATAACTAGGTGTATTTTATTTTTAAATCCGAGCTTTCGCCGATGCCGAGGGTTTAAAAATATAATTCACCCAGTAACTTTTTTTATTGGCAGTAATTTTCTAAACAGCAATTTTCATTTCGCAAGTAAAAAAACACGTACTGTTACTACTGTTGTTTTTGGCCAAGCGGACACTTTTTAAGTGAAATCCCGTTTTGTCCGCTTAGAATTGTGTTCACACACACAATGAAAATTGCTGTTTAGAAAATTACTGCAAATAAAAAAAGTTACTGGGTGAATTATATTTTTAAACCCTCGGCATCGGCGATAGTTCGGATTTAAAAATAAAACAAACCTAGTTATCATTTTTTTATTAGCGCGAATTCTCTGTAGTAGTTTAAATTTCCAGCCCAAAAATAGATTTAAAGCTACAGATTTAAATTTCTAATTAATGCAATTTAACCGTTCTCCACTTTGCTTGAATTTCAGATAAATTGACCTTTTATAAATAGTACGCTGACAACGGCAAATTATGAGGAGGTGGGAGAGAAGTTTCTCGTGAGTGAGGTTTCGTACTGCCGAACTGAGTGAGATGAAACATTAGTAATTACATTACTCAACAATCACTTTTACCACCCCACTACCCCCTTAAATATAGGCGTACTGAAACCATAATAGAGCCAACTACACTTTCACTTTTGATTGTACGATTTATTTCTGGAATCATGTTTTTCATTAATGAAGGTCGTTTTTTAAGGGAGTGGGCGTCGCTGATTTGCGGTTTTGCTATGCGGATTCTCGATAAACAGGCAGAGGTAATGATTCAAAAACTTTTGTAGCTTGAAGAACAACTCTTCAAGATCATTTTTTAAAATACAGTAATCTGATACTATGCCACCTACGCAAACACAGAGACTTCAAAATAGACCTCTAAAATCAGACTAAAAAACTATCTCCGCTCGCAATTTTGGAGATTTTTTCTCGATTTTTATTCAGAGGCATCAGAGCGGCCATACCAATCTTTGATCGTAGCGGGTGTAGGTTAAACTACATTTTTTAAAATTAACTTGTTAAAAAAGGTGCAAGACGAAAATCACTTTTTTTTGGTTCGCGAGTGGTTCGCGTTTTGAACCTCCACCGAAAAAATTAGATTTTTTTCGAGTTAATTTTTTTTTTTAATTTAACTTGTTTTCTACAACGAATTATAAATTATAGAATCACATCATGTGCGGATTTATCTTTTTTTCAGACAATTTCCGTCGGATAACCCTAGGTATAGCTACGTACCTCGTCTAGCGCTCTTTGTAATCTAACATCGGATTGATTAATTTTTTGAACTTTTTTAGTCCTTTTCAAATCTTCGTTTTCTCTTTTTATCAAATTTAGTTCTTTTTCAAATTCTTCTTTTTTACTTTTTTCTTCAGTAGAAGCTAAAAATTTTAATCGTTAGAAAGTTACAATAATAATAACTACAGTATCAAATAATTTTATGNGCTTTTGAAAACGACTCATCCGATTAAGTTTTTAGATAGCTGAAACTGAGCAGAAATATTTAGTGAATAATCGGACCATTTTTTCTGAGATTACTGAAATTGTTTAATTATAAGTTTTTCTTAAAAAATTGGAAACAATGGTCTGATTCGGATGGGTCGTTTTCAAAAGCCGAATTATATAAAAATTTTGGCTAAAGAAGTAGCTTATATGTGCCAGGAGCACCCGTAATCGATATTAACGATTTCGAGCACAAAAAAATCGACCCTCTAGTGTTCAGAAAGGAGTTGTTAAACCTCCATTTTCAGCACTCGCTTAAATTTTAAGCAGAATAAACTTTATTTTTCTATTTTCTATGATAAAGGCTGTGCTGAGAAAAACACTTGCCTTATTATTAGGAACAATTCCGTGTAAATTTTGCCCAAAATCAAGTTGCTCCATCAATTAAACGATTTTGGCCATCTACACTAAAATTTCCAATGCCGTAAAAATAAATTTCGAAAGCCAGTTATTTGACCGGAAATGTCGATTTTTACCGTTTTTTTATGATGCGAATAACGTTTTTGTATCTAAAAGCCAAATTAAGGCAGAAAAAAATATTTTCTTCCTGTATCAAAACTAAGTCGAAAGAGAAAAAAAAAATTCGAAAAAATTATCGGAAAACCAGTGGTATAAAAATTCAAATTTTTTTTGGAAGTTTTGGCTGTTTTTCAGTAGATGCTGAAAATTAAGGCTCGATCGGAGGATTATTGTGAGGCAAAATTTCTCAAAATGGGCTACGAAATTGTTCCTATTATGAGGGTCAAATTACAGTTTTTCATTTTTAGTAAAACTAGAATAAGCTTTGAATAAAATGAATTTTTGATGAAACTTACTTTTCTTTAACTTTTCAATTTCCTTCCGTTGCTTTTCAGATGTTTTTTGTATTTTTGTTAAATTTTCTGTATTATCTACATTTTCTTTTTTAATTTTCTGAAACTTTTCGTTTTTATTTTGTAGTTCTTTTTGCAATCGATTAAGTTCTTCTTGTAATACTCGGCAACGCGCTTTTAAAAAACGTTCACGACCTTCTACGGGAACGCGCGAATCTAATTCAAGTTCGTCGTGACCACCTAAAGAAAAAAAATTACCATTTTTAAATACTGTATAAAAAATAATATTCCCAATATCCCCGAAAGTTTTTTCCGAAACGACGATTTTGGGCATTTTCGACGATATGGAAACATAATTAATTTTTTCGTTCAGGTTTTTCAATTTTATAGGTTAACAATAACAATAGGTTAAAATAAAGTAAAATACCAAAATATGTAGAATTACGTATTTCACCGAACACAATCAAATTAAAATTCAAAAAAGTAGATTTAGGAAATTTCATCTTGAAATATAACGTCATTCATGAAAATTTGCAATAAAAACCTCAAATGCCAACGCAATTTCGGCGATATTGGGCTCTTTCGGCCATATCGATCATGATGCCCGAGTTACTTAAATATCTTATTCCCTATTCTTTTAACAGGCAAATAAGATATTTAAGTTACTCGGGCATCATGATCGATATGGGTACTGACAGAAATTAAACTAAAAATCGTGAAATTGCGTAGATTTTTTTCGACGATATAGCCTATATATTATATAGGCCCCCCCCTGTACTTGGTTTTTTGTTATATGACCCTATAATCAACAAAACTATTACAAAAATTACCAGCGTGGGGTCATATTATATTGAATATTGAACGCAATTTCGGGAAGATTTAAAATATCAAAATTATTAAAATAATGTAATGGTTCAAATTGGGAAACTTTAAAAAAAATCGAGTCCCCAGCTTATAATTATTATATTTGTTTTGTGATGTGATACTTTGGTGTCATTTTACAAAATTTGGCCCCAAAAAATATTGGTAAGACAATTTTGAGAAAGATAAAAAATTCAGTCTCATATCGATCATGATGCCCGAGTAACTTAAATCTCTTAATCCCTATTATTTTAAAAGGCAAATAAGAGATTAAAGTTACTCGGGCATCATGATGGATATCATTGTTACAAATTATACATTTCTTGAGATAAGAAACATTTGAATTACTAACCGAGATCTAAATCGTCAACTTTTGATTCAATTTCATCTAAATGCGCCGCGAATTCTGTTCGTTCGTCCAAATTTACAAAGTTTATCGGTTTGAACGCAGGTGAGTCATCAATACTCTTCATCAAATCTAAATCCAGGTTTAGTAAATAGACCCTGCAGGCGTCGTAAAAAGATTGAAAATTGATAAAAAATTCTAGATAAGTTTCAAGAGGTAGTAGGCTCTGGAAATAAAACGTGTCTGATTCATATTCTAAGTCATATCTAGGGAGCGCACGAGGCGAATTTCTAAATTTTGAATGGTTGCTCTTGAAGCTAAACGAGAAAAAAA
>SCLH01000938.1:150083-165127 GCA_004367855.1 Oikopleura vanhoeffeni | reverse complement strand
CAGAAATTTTTTTTCAAAAATTTTTAATTCCAAAAGGTAGCAAATTTTATTCTGGCAACGGCCTTAATTGTGAAAAATTAAGTAAATGGAGTTTTGTATGCTAGAATTCGAAGTTAGTGCTCTAAATGGGCGTTTTAAAAAGTCAGTTTCTGACCACTAGATGGCCAAAAACTTTTTTTTCTGCCCGGAATCGTTTTTTTCTGGGTCAACAACCCCCGTGAGGTAAAAGAATTTGTATCAAATACTGTAGTTCTCTCGTTAGTTTTCCTCGTGCGCTCCCTAGTCATATCGAAGATTATGCCTGGAATTTTTGCAAATGGTAATGCTACAACAAGGCACTTACAATAATTCCAGGCATAGGCAAAAATTATGCCGCATAATCTTCGATATGGATAACGTTTCGCGAGCCCAAAGAAAAAATGTAACAGCCGAAAAAATGGCCAAGTCGATTAAACATACCAATAAAAACTTTTTTGTCACTAACTGTTCAGAAATTATATTATCTTTATTTACCGATTTATTTTTTTTCCGATTTCTCTGAAATGTATTTAAAACACGGATTTTTCAAGGAAAATTAGAGGAAGCCAGTTTTTAGGAAAGTTTTCCAGTTATTTATTAATATCAACAAAGTATCTCTGCTATACGTAGAACTTGTTTTATTTTTTCGAGTTGGTTATCGAAATTTTTATTTTTGGGATCGTAATCGATATACCAAGTTTGACGAAGTTAGTTTACTTGCAAAAATAATAAAGAAAAGTTAATGTAATTGAGTGAAAATTGGGACATAAAACAAATTGTTTCCGATCTTTTTTCTCGAGGGTCGCAAAATTATTTTTTTGTTTGGTTTTATGCAATTTTCTGGCATGTGAAGCAAAATTTCAAGAAAGGAGCTTGTCATTTTTAGGAATTTATCTGGCGGCGAGGAAGTTTTAGGAATCATGAAAATTTTATATAGTGATTGAAGGACTCTAGATCTATTTTTACTGATTTTTTGGACGATGAAAAGTGAAAATTTCTAACTTTTTGTTTGATTTTGATATTTTTTTTCGAACACCCCTACCCCTCTGAAATATCCTCACTATTCTATCACAAGAGGCCTTAATATTTTGTCTGTATGGATATCTGTTCTGCTCATAAAACATTTCAAAATATCTGAAATCACGCTTTACTGAGCCGACCACCCCCTTAAAATCACCATGAATAATTGCACTTAATTTTTTGTTTACCTATAATATTATCTATATTTTCGTCTTCATTCAGTCTAAAATTATCCGAAGGCTCAGCGGGTTTATGTAGTATCTGATTGGCTAGTTCTAAAGCCCTGTTAATTTCCGCATCTCTTTTCTCTCTTTCATCCATTCTAAATTTTCGTAAAATTTCATTAATTTTCCCATTTTTTCAAAAAATTTTAGAAGATTTTTTTTAGGAATTATTTTCCGGCAATTTGGAGAGGTCGTAATTCTGGCCGCGTCGTAGAGATACCTTTAGGCCGGTAGGGAAATTGCGGCAAAACAATAATGGTGGTAACATTAAACTACGTAACATATCCACGGGGCACGCTGGGATACTTTCTCATGTGATAAGACCCTTGAACGCGACAGAAAAGTGTTTTGGTTTAAAAAAGATTTTTTGACTCCTACGCTTTTATATATTTTTTTATAAACAATATTGAACGTGTTTTGTTTTTATTAATTAGGCATTCAGGAATTGTTTAGGGGAGAAAAAGTTTAAGTTATAATTTACATGTACACTGTACCAGGTATTCCTGAATACAGTGTACCTGGTATAATAATTAATCTTGATACAGGGAGGTGCCCAATATCGCCGAATTTTCCGATATCGCCAAAAATTTCTGGCAGAAAAATTCCCGCGATATAGGCCCCTAGTACAAAAGGGGTGCTCAATATCGCCGAAAGTTTTGGACAAAAAACTTTAGGCGATAGTGCCCCCCCCTGTATATCGAAAATTATCCCTATTGCGCTTTTCTCAGCACGCGTCATAACTTTGAGCCAGTCACAATACTCGATTGTCGACTTAATTCAAGAATCCCGCGATTTAATTGGTCACTTTCTCAAAGTTATGACGCGTGCTGAGAAAGGTGCAATATGGATAATTTTCGATATATTTTTAACGCTATTACGAAACGAATTTTACGATCATTATTTTATTATAAAAGACCCTTACGCAATCAAAAATAAGTTAACGATTTTATATGGCCAATCCGAAAAACTGAATTGTAAAAACACCACAAAAACTGTCTAAATTCCGGGTTAACATTTTTATTATGAATAAGGGGTATTTTTCGGTCTTGGTGTTTTAAAACACAGCGGTGGAGGTGGGAGTTAAAATCTACGCATTTTTTGAATTTAATGTCGTTGGTAATACCCAACTGATTATACTACAGAGGGAGGCCCAATATCGCCGAATTTTTTTTGCCAAAAAAATTAGGAGATATTGGCACTTTCGGCGATATGGGGACAAAAATAAAGTTTTTCGTTGAAAAATTGAAAATCACCAAAATGCGTAGAATTAACTACATCCAACTCAAACAAACAAAAATAATATTTTGAGAAATTCTTTGTTAAAAAATGAGGTCATTCATGACGAAACAAAAAAAATTGTAATAAAGACCTCAAACGCCAACCCAATTCGACGATATTGACACATTCGGCGATATGGGCACTGGAATTGGAAAAAGAGGAGCAAAAATCATACATACAGTACTTTAACCTAAAAATGGTGAAATAACGTACAAGTGTAGATTTTTTCAGCGATATTGGCAAATTCGGCGATATGAGGCCAACCCCCTGTATCTCCTATAGAAAATTTCTAGAATACAAATGAAAAAAAATAATAAAAATAGACCTGAAACTTGAATATTTCAGCACCAACTGAGAAAAAATTGCAGTGGTTTTTCTCTTGAATAATCAATCGATAGTTTTAATAAAATTTTAAAACTGTAAAAAGTTATTTTCCTTCATTTGAGAATACGGCGATCTGATTGGGCTAATTTTGATGACTCATCATCTTCAGACTGTTCTTCTGCTCTTAGATAATACTGAACAGTTCAGTCTGAACTTTCTAATTTCTTTATTACAGTAACTGTAATACAGTTGGCTATTTTTTAGCTGAATTAAAGTTGAAATGTAAAAGGTTTGCTGCATGAAATAATTTTTTTCAAGATTTTCAAAATTGCGAGTTGCAACGTTGATGTATACAGGGGGGGCCCAATTTTTGGGCAAAAAACTTTCGGCAATATTGGGCCCCCTTCTGATTTTGCGATCGATTTTGCGATCGAAATACAAAAATAGATTATCCGAGTCGCCTTTCTGATGAAGGTATTAGCAACTATGGGTCAATTATGCACTGAAATGTCGCTAGAGCGCAAAACTGGTCAATATTTTGAGATTTCACTGGGGGTGCTGAAGCCAGTTTTTGCGCTCTGGCAATCTTTCAGTACGTAATTGACCCATAGTTGCTAATACGTTCACCAGAAAGGCGACCCTTTCAATTCTTTCGAGGGTACTTTCAAGTAACGCCACCTAAATCTAAATCGAGGAAAAAGAGATCATTACATTGGCTCTGCAGGGCCCTGATTGGCTGAATCGGTAAATCGATCACAGCGACATAGAGAGCCATGAGTCACGTTTTAAGTAGATTGACAAAAAAAATTTAGGGGGCGTTATATATGTTTCAAGTATATCCATTATTATCCTCGGGTCACTTTAAAAACTTATTCCCTATTCTTTTAACAGGCAAATAAGTTTTTAAAGTGACCCGGGGATAATAATGGATATACAGTATGTCACATACTGTATGTGTTTTTTTTACTTGCGAAATGAAGATTGTCATTTAGGTAATTACGGCCNCTGATTTCATATTGTCCTATAATTAAAGACATTACCTCATCTTAATAATTTTGCCAAAAAATCACTGCTTAATCCCAAAAATCGCTTTCTGTGAATCATAATTTAATTATGACTCATGTATTATTTTGAAATTTTTTTGAAAAATTCTTGAACCTGACTTCAAAAAATTTCCAAAATTTTTTTACGATTATAAAACACGTAAAAATATTAAGAATGGCTACTTTAACTTTTTTCATTGATGCACTGATTGTTGTTTTAACCTAACTGACGACTGTTAGTTTGGTTAAAGGTATTTCGCTGAGAACGCGAGACCAGCCAATCAGCGCGCGGCTTGTCAGAAGACACGTAAATAATAAAGAATTAAATTTTATTTATACCCTATTGTGACCCGTTTATCAAGAGACTAGAAATGTATATGTTACGAAATATTTCCTGGAAGAATTGCGCATTTTCAGATGGTATTTGCAGCGAAATTGTGGATTTCAAATAATATACATAAGGTAATTTTAGTCACGTGACCCAAAAAATGGAATTATGAGCTTTTGTAAAGTATATTTGTTTAAAGTGTGAATAGACGTGTCATAAAACATACAATGTGTGTACAATTTATGATAATTAATAAAAAAATGGATTTAGGCTGTCCGAGGTCGAATCTGAAAAAATTTGAGTCCCAATAGTCTGACTATTTGAAATATTTAATTTTGAAAGTCAAAAATGTGTATCGATTTCATTCACCCATCTTTTAGAGACTTTTTTATCGTAACTTTAAGGGGGTTGTCGACTCTGATTTAACATATTCACTGTGCTATACATACTGATATGTATACTGAAACCTAAGAACATATGAATAAGGAAATTACTATTTTGTAGATCTATCCTTGATCTTGCGACACAGTGCATCAAAAAAAATATTTTTGACCTCGACACTTGTTGTAACAGTATCTTTACAAGGGAACATTTCCCTAATTCGTAAATCTGAGACGAAACTTTAAGGGGGGGTTCTATAGGCAAAATGGACTTTTTGAATTGCTTATTTCTCTAGGGATAGACATAGGAAGTGAATAAAACATTCTGATAAGTTAGTTCGTTATCTCTGGAAGACGTTTTAAGGGGGNGATTTATACTCTGAGGGCCGTTGATCCATATACTCAAAATAATCTTATTTCGAATTTTATAAAAAAACATCCAAAATATTGAATTTTTTGAAATTTTCATCTTTTTATATAATGTAACAGGATACGCGGAGATCAAAAATTGTAAAATCCAGTCAATTGGATTTTCATTACAAAAGTTATAGGCTGTCTATAGAACCCCCCTTAAGCACGAGCTTTTTTGATCGGATGACTAATAAATTCTAGAACGCCAAATAACCGACGGTTGATAATATATTCTGAGATAAATGTTGATTTGAACCTTTCAAAAAATTGGAACAGTGTCAATTTCAAAATAAAAGCCGAGAGGTTTAAGATTTGAGAATGTCCTGAAAATTTGCATGGAGTTTTTCTGGGGCCTTATCTTCCATAAAACAAATGAACAAATTTTTTTGTCGTCAACTTCCGGTCAACTTCCGGTTCATGGCCGGAATCTATTTTGGCCATTTAAGACACCAGGGAGCTAAAATTTTGATTTGTTATAAGCTCATTTTTTACTCCAAATTCACTAAGGAACACAATGAGAGTACTCAAAAATCTATTTTTTGAACTTTGTCTCGACCCAAATCTTAAACTAAGTGTGAAACGGGAATACATTATGTACAGTGGAGTATTATCGCCGAATTTGCCAAAATCACTTAATAAACCTACGCAACTTCACGATTTCTAGCTAAAATACTTCAAGTGTCAATATCGATCATTATGCCTGGGTCACTTTAAAAACTTATTTGCCTATTAAAAGAATAGGGAATAAGTTTTTAAAGTTACCCAGGCATTATGATCGATATAGCCGAATTTTTTTGAGATTTTTATTAAAAATAACCTGGGCGTCTCGACTGACGTCATTTTCAAGATTGAATTACACAAATTAACCTTTTTTACATTTATACACATGAAGGTATTTCGTACGCCGATAATTTCCGATATCGCAAACTAATTTAATTTTCAGCATGATCAAATTTGGAACCAACCGCTGAATATTTCGAGCTTGGAACTGAGGCTGTAAATTATAAAGATCAACATATAAGTAAGTCTTACGAACGTTTTTATATGTGTTCTCATAGATTGGAGAAAGTTACTCCGTTTACGGTTGTGTGGGGGGGGATGTGGTGCCCGCCGCAGTGTGGGTTGACTAGTTATCTGTTGGTAAAAAGTGAGTAATGAGAAGACTCCAAGCCGGGGCTTTGTGGTGTGGGGTGATTTACTCATTTCTACCTGATTGTGTGTGTTTGTGGGAAATGCGGTGTGTGTTTTGTGTGTGACTTTCACCGAAGTTTGTGGGGTGGGGTGGTGAGTGGGGGTGATCAGTGGGCCCCATAGTAGAAGGCAAAGGTCCAGAAGAGTTGCAATTTTCGAGTGACCTTTAAGTTTTGATCGGTTGCTATTTATATTGTTGCCCAAAATTTTCGGCACTTAAGGGTCACTCTAATTTTCGCTCAAAGAGGTAATAGAACCATTCTTAAACTCACCTGTGTGAAAAAAATGAAAATTAATTTTTTTCATTCAGACAACAAGTGCGGAATTGATGACGGAAAATCAATACTTTACGAAATTTCAAGTAAGTCCTAGGCTTTTTTTGTGGTGAATGAGGGTTAAGGACGGAGGGTAGAAGGAAGGTACTAGGCGGGGTTTTTTAGCCTTTGCTTTACGGTCGATTATGTTCTAACCTTAATTCACCACTTTAATTTTTAAATAAAAAGTAGGGACACGAATCCCTGCGGAAAAAAGCGACGAATATTTATTGCCACACACTATACAAAAACGCCCTACTTACCTTAATGAAAATGTTTTAATAAACCATTTTCGTTTAGAAATGACGGAGAATGAAGAAAAATACAGACATGAAATGGAGCAAACAAAATGGTCAATGATCAAATTTCTGCTTCATTTTAAATTGATTTGAGCGAAATTAATCCCAGTCAATTAGACTTATGAACACTATTAAAATAACTCAACTGTACACAAATAAAAAATTATGATATTTATCAAAACAACGAAAGCTCACTTAAGGGGGTCGGTGTATTTTGACAGATACGGAGATGAACTCTTGCATGAAAACTTCTTACTGGGTGTAAAGATTCTTCTCAATATCGAAAATTATCCCTCTGCGCCTTTTTTGCCACGGCTTACCTGAAGTGTAGGTTGTGCGATCTGGATGGCTGGCCAGGCGTCACAGGTAGTGTGGACAGAAAGGCGCAGTAGAGATTTCATTTCGATATACCAGTAATGTTTCATAATCCCAACTTTTGTGCTACGAAGAATTATTGCTGTTAGAATTTTTGAGTCCGAATTAAACTTTTCGATTTAAGGGGTAGGTGTCGTAATCTGGTAACTTTCAATCACGCCTCAGAACATATCTAGTGGCAGTTGGAAAATTCTGAGGATACTCGTTTGTAAACTGCTAGCCTTCGATCTAACGATTCAACACATCTCAAAGTCAAATCTGCTTGTTAAATCACACCATCAGGTGGTGAGTCTATCTTCGGTAGAGCAACTAAACGGTTCTTTTTTTAAATCTATCTGCTTTTAGACCCCACATACAAAGGCGTCTACAAATCTACCACAAAGTAGGCGGAATAAATGAGAGCAAAAAAGTGATGATGAGAAGGAATTTTTCGATTTTTGGACTTTTCTGCTAGAATTTCACTTGAACGCCGATTTTTGCCGTGGTTTTCGACTTCCAACTCTATCTTCTTTTTAGACGATGTTGAGAATGAAAGCCCATTTTTTTGACTAAGGTAGATAAATTAATGCCGGTATAAAGTGGATGTAGAAGAAGTTTTTTGAATAAATTCTAGAAAATTTGATGAAAGTGAACCGGAAATTGAAAAAAAGTTGTCTGATTCGGAACAAAGCGTACACCAAATTTGAAGCTGAGATTTTCACTTGATCAAAAGTGGCTCACAGCTAATCAAATTTTTAACCAATCATGCGTCAAATTCGGATAATTAGGGTTAACATTTTTGGCTTAAAATAATTGAAATTTCTAGAAGTCGATTTAGAATTTTCCGATATTTTAATTGTCATGCATGTTTTCGGTGGGTCAGTATATTACCAATAAAAATGTTGTCATATCATGGTGGATACCTGGTTTTAAAGCAAAAAAATATTGAATTATTGGAAATTCTGATTTTGTTTCTAGATTGTTTTTGGGAAAAAATAATTTCCACCATTGGACTTTCCCTTAGGTGCAACTTTAGTGCATGAACCGCTATATAATTTTATCATAAATTGATTTTATAAGGTGGACTCAAAAAAATTACGACACCTACCCCTTAGGGGAATGTTTTTGAAAAAAGTTCCGAACAATATGGATCGAACGGCCCCTCAGAGGTATAAATGCCTAACTATTTTGAATGATACAAACAAACGCAGTATATTAAGGACCCAATCAAATTCGGTGGGGAATAGAAATAAGCCGATTTCAATTTGGTCAGAGTTAGGAAAGAATCAAACCAATCAAGATGCTCAGATTTCGGCATTTTTTCAGATTAGTTTAGGATTTATACTCTAAGGGCCGTTGATCCATATAAAACAAAATGCCTTATTTTCCGTCAAATTTTTTTTTAATTATTTGTTTCGAATCAACTAGAAACATTCTTTAAAATTGTTACTTTAACTTTTCGCGTTGGTGACCACATAATTTTATATGCTATTTGAAAAACCATATGACACTTGGGATTTTTAGTCGAAACTATTTGAAAATATTTTGAAAATTTTCCTCAATTTTCGTTCAAAAATTTTCAAACTTATTTTGTTGAAATAACCGGCTAAAAATATTGCGATTACCACCTTTTATTTTTTTTCAAATATTCCCTCGGTTTGTTTCTCTGAATCATAATTTTTGCAACGAAACTACGATTTGGGAGAAATCGGTTGAAGCCCTCGTTAATAAAAAATAAAGAAATTTTATTTCACTTAAACTTACTTAATTGTTAAGACGTCTCGACCACCGAATTAAATTTATTTCATTCATCATGAAAAAAATATTTCTTACGGTGTGCCAAAATTTCGATTTTTTTGGGGATTTAAAATTTTCGATTTTGACGAAGAAATAGTATAAAACCATAAAAAATAAATTGAAGTCGGTGGTCAAAACTGTTTTTTCGTTTCTTGTGAATAGAAATTATTTTACCTCAATTTTCACACCTTCAACCGAAATCTCCCGTTTTTTTTAAGCGTGTTTTCAAAAGACGATTTATAAAGAAAAGATCATTGATTTGAAAGAATCAGATTTAACGAAGTAAGCTCAAAGGTGGCGCCTTAAATTTTAAAAACATTTGATTTGAAAATTTTGAAGTAGTAAAAAGTTTACCATGAGAAAAAATTGAAAAAGTGCAAATCTGTCAAAATGCACCAACCCTCTTAAGCAAGAGCTAAGAACACGATTGTTTGTTCTACCCAAATCTGAGCTATGAACTCGGATTATTCTACAAACC
The DNA here is from genome assembly GCA_004367855.1 of Oikopleura vanhoeffeni. Lineage (NCBI taxonomy): Eukaryota > Metazoa > Chordata > Appendicularia > Copelata > Oikopleuridae > Oikopleura > Oikopleura vanhoeffeni. The sequence continues at coordinate 155,668 of SCLH01000938.1, read as the reverse complement.
AGGGTTTTGATTGGGTGCTAGTATTCCTCGTTATTTAAACCATTCAAATAGTCACGATCTGTCATCCATGTTCTTTAATCAATATAAATCCAATCCCCAAGTCAAAAAAAGTTTTGTGATATTTCATACAGTTAGTCTGTGGTTGCACAGTCAAGTCTTTAGTGTCTAAAAACATCGTTATTTTTGACGTTGGTCCCCGAAAGAAAGAAAATCGACCGAAAATTTACGATAAAAGTCAGATTAGTCATCTTGAAGAACTTTTAGGTAATTTGTTTAGACGCTACAGACTTGACTGTGCAACCACAGACGAGCTGTATGACATATCATTAGAAATTTTGATTCTAAAAATTTCAATTATTTTCAGACAAAAATGTTGAAACTAATTATCGAATTTGATGCTTATTGGTTCAAAATTTTTGATCAGAGTGCTTGATGTTTGAAGAACATGTTTATACGGGTCAAATAGTTTTAATCGCCAAAAATAATCGAAAAGGTGGCTAATTTGAGTAGCGCTATTCTTCAAATTTATCGACCAATGAGCGCGCGACTTGAGACTGAGGAAGTTCATGTGAGTCAATGAGATAGCCATTTATTTTAGGCGTTTCAAACTTTTTGACTCATAAAGTACGATATTAAACGGTATAATTTATACCGTTAACTTTCAGAATAAACAAATATTTTTACAATAATAAGTAAAAGTTCTTATATAATTACACTGCATATGAACATTCGTCAGGTTTGATATCAAATTTCTATATTTATTTGAAATTACAAGAATAACTGTGAAATGTTTTCATTCGTATTGATAAGGCAGTTTTTTTACTCGAATTTGTAGAGAAACAACTCGATGAACAGTCAAATTAGAAGTTGCGTGTACTTTCTTACTAAGATCATGTGAGCGTATCAATTTTTCGCGTAGAATGGTATCGTCGGCTTCATCTAATAAGATAGCAACATCGTCTTCATCTACAATTATTGTTTGCTTATTTATAGCCCCCTAATAACAAATTTATAAACTTATCGTATTTATCAAGTAATAACGTACCCAGGTATTCGGATATATCATCTTAAGATGATTATCTTCATAACTATTTTCCTTAGCAAACTCCGTAGAAACTAAAAACCATGCATCTTTGATATTTAATATTTAAAAGTCTATATGTTTATCAAAATTTATTAAAAAAAAACAAAATGAATCGGATAGTAAATATTAAAAATTTCCTATATGTATTGAAAAATTTGGATGCATACAATCAACAATATCTTGCACAACCGATTTGAGACTAACATCATCAGAATAATACACAGTGATTTGTGCTGTGTCCGGCTCAGATTTCCCAAAACCATAAAAAAAACTTCAATTGTGTGTCTTGAATAAAAAAAAGATGTTATGTTAAATCGAGTTTAATTTTACAAAAGCTCACCTAAATACAAAGTGCTATTATTTTTTAGCATATGGAGATCTTGAATAGCCTCGATTTCATACCCATCAAAATCGTCTTGAATGGTAGCTTTTTGATACAAAAACCGCTTTTCTAAAGCTTCCTTTTCAAAGGGAAAAAAATTCATTCTAAAATTTATAAGTTAACATTTATAATCATAAAAAACCATCTTTATTGTAGTGAGGTGTAACTGTGACAAGATCATCTAAAACTCTCAATTTTAAATAAGAGGGATTCAGTGCTTTCTTTTTCACATTTCTGGTAGTTGCTGAACCATATTTCTTATCGATTGCAATCCGGTTGAAGTTAACTTTTTTGATCGAATTTTCGAAAAGAGCATCTAAGTAATCTGGGATTTTGAGGTTTGTGTGTTTAGGCGTGCCTTTATGACTTCTTTTTAAAATATTTCCATCCTGGAAAGCATAGCATTTAGGACTTAATATAATTTATTTACTGATGATACTCAAGTTATAATTGTGACCTTTGAATTCAATGAGAAAAGTTAAATTGATAATACCTTAAACCTATGAATAAACCAGATGTCGTCGAAAACTCTTCCTTCAGTAATCCTGGTTCTTTCTGCTGCGCTGGAGTGTCATCTGCAAACCATTTAGTTTTTATTCCAACCCACGCTTTTTTCATTTCCGGTCGAACAATTTCATCCAGTGAAAGTTCCGTAATACAAAAAAGTAAACTATCGGTATCTTTTCAAAGGATTAAAAATTCAACATTCATTTTTTCTGCTAATCATTTTAAGATTAAAATCATATTTTTTCAAAATAAAAAACATTTTCTTTAAATAAGAATCATTCTTTCCTATTTATTTTTTAAACCCTACACCATGTAACAAATCTCATACTCATAAGGAATGAGATGGTCAAATAGATCAACCAGGAATTGAAATACCTTCAGTTTGGATAGCTGGTATATGAAAAGACTAACGTGCACGGGAACACTATCAACTATTGTTTTTTTCTTCTTGCAAACTTCATGAACATTGGTTTGAAACTCAGAAATTAAAGCATGTTCAGATTCAAAAAGAGGACTGCGGGCATGACGATGTAAATTTTCACCAAGAGCAAACGAAACTTTACGATGTTTTTCCAAATTTAACCCAAACTTTCCGATACTAGAATTCAAAGTCAGCTTAGCACGATCACCTTTCGCAGAATTGACTCCGATACTATCAACTCGTATATCGACTAGCTGTCTAACGAAATTGATGAATGGTTTCTGCTTGATGTATTCGATTGCATAGTAAATGTGTTCCACTTTGAGTCCAATGTCCATGTAAAATTTTAAGAGTGGTGTTGCCAAAATTCTTTCATCCGAATTATAACACAAAGTTGTCGTCGAATATGGAAACTTCACCCCATTTTCTTGAACAATTTTTTGCATTTTTTGGTCCAACATATCCAAACTAATTTGTTTCCGATCAAATAAAAAAGGAAAATTTAAACTTTCATATTTCCTGATCACTTCTACAGGAGTGGTTATTTTGACCTTACACAATCCAAAAAATTTGTCCTCTCGGATAGCATTCAAAATATCCTCCGATCTTATTTTTTCTTTGCCAATAAAAATACTGAGTTTTGAATCGACTTTGTAGTACGTTCGCATTTTCAACCAATCACATTCTTTCATTGTGACCACTTCATCAACTACTACTGCAATAGCTCCCATTCTACGCATATCTTTGATATATTCATCATCTGTCTGAATAGATTCTGTACAACATTTTGTACACCTTAATAAAAATATTTAATTTCAAATATATATATACCATTTTTTTATCAGCTTGTAAAAAATAAAAGCTATATTTATGAAAAAATCTAAAACTTCATTATTGAAAATTGCGAAATTTCTAATTTCAAAATTTTAAAGAAAACTTTACAAATCTTAAAACAACTTTTGAATTCTGTTGACTAATTTTTCAAACAAATCAAAATGAGTTAACAGTTTCTCACCTATGATATCTACAGCCCAAAAATTCGAATACAATTTTATAAGGAGGGTCGTCAGGAATAACAGCATACCCGTCAACAAAATGACCCGCAACTTTTTGTTCACCAAAATTTAGCGCATGTTTTATATTGACACCCCACTTATTGATTCTAGCTTGAACTTCTAACCATTCAATAGCTGCCATCGAATATTGTTTACCACTTGTAAGCATACTTTTCAATTCGAAAACATTGTTTGAACCCTCGTATAATAAACCAGGACCGCCAGGTAAATCCTGTCGCATAGCTTCTGGATATAAACTTAATTTTTATTTAAAATATGTTGAGTATATTTAAATCCAAATTTATAGTTTTATGATATTATCATAAAATTCGAAACAAATTAATATTTGCTTTGAAACTAGCTATAAATATCAAAACTGAGGCCAGATTAACCAAATTGCTTTTCTATACAATTTTATTTTCATTTTTTTGAAAACGGAAAATCCAAAACGTCAATAAAGATTATTTTCAATCAAAAAAATTCAATATATTTGAAATTTTTTTCAATATATTTTTCCGGTTATTACCTATTGAAATCCAGTAATTGCGCTTTTTTCCATTTTTTACCAGTTTGACTTTCATACGCCGGTTTAGGAAATTTGCCAGTGTTTTCTCCTAGATCCACAAGACGCTTGAACACCATAGTACAACCACCATACAACTGACTTCGGATATCTCAATTAAGTTCATTAATTAAGATCTATAAAAAATGAAATAATACCTTCATTATATTTTTTAAATGGTTCACTGAATGAATAAATCGGGACACATTTCTCATCATAATGTAGAAACGCTAGCTTTTCTGCAACTCCAGGTAGGCTCATAAAATCATGAATATTTATATTCCACTGGTCATAAAAACCTTGGGTATACGAAGCAATTGCTTTTGAAGATAGAAATTTATAAATTTTTTATTTTGATGAACCATGATAAATAATCATTTAAAGATTTAAATTCATGGTTATTTCATTTGTTTTTTACTTTTTATCCAAATTTAATTATCTTTTCCTTTTGCCAAGAGACGGACATCATTTAAATTATATTCTTTTAAATAAACCAGCATATTTCGACAATTTTTTTCAAAATTTCTTTTAGAATCTTCATATTTTCTTGGTGATGTATGAAGGGCTTTCACTAAAAACATTTGAATGAACACTTATTCAATAAGTTGAATGTTAAGAAAACTTAAGTCGTTTGCGCGTGAAAGCGTATCAATTGATTGGTCAATACCTAATTTCAAAAGAACATTGATATTGATTGAACAAACTGACAAACATAATTTTTCCTCAAAATTGTATGTAACTAACCTAGCAAAGCTTTTCCTTCTGCATTATAAACAAATTTTCCGTTTTCTAGTTTGAATAAACTTTCATCACCAATATCATAATATTTTAAGATGTGCTCAATTTCTGACCACTCTTCCTTTAAAAATTTTTCTTCAATTATGTTTTCTAATTCATCTAAAAACTTCTCGGCATAAGCTGATTTAAGCGAACTAGAAAAGTGTTTGTACTGTGGGAATTCTTTGGCTTCTTTTAATTCCGAAATATTTTTGTAAAACTCATATGGAAACAACGTTTTTGAAATTTCTGAAATACCACATGACGCTGCAAAATTATCGAGCGAAATTGGGGAACTGAAGTTCATCATATCTCTAAATACGAGTCCCATGTAAGTTATTTGCATATAACTATTAGCTTTTTTTATGCATGAAAGTGATGATATACTTTTTTTATTTTGAGAAAATAAATGAATCAAAGGTCCAATTAAACAATTTGCGTCGTATTTAGCACCATTCCAAGCATAAATTCGTAAATTTCTTAATTCTCTCAAATAATTAAATTTTTTCAGAATTGCAGCTTTTTCTATAGGAGACTTTTTTTGGAATATTTCCGATTGAACAATTTTTTTATAATGATCGAAACCAGCTGACACACTTTCAGGTAAACATTCAGTGATCATATAAGACCTCCAGTCAAACAATTTTGCGATAAATGTACTCACAAGATCTTTACAACTATTTGGCTCCATGTTTCTTCGATACAAAAAAATTTCTTCTGTCTTTGGTAAATTAGACTCTTATGGTTTGAAAAATAGAGATATGAAAACTTATTTTTCAATAAAAAGTTTTTTTGTA
>SCLH01000938.1:132683-148896 GCA_004367855.1 Oikopleura vanhoeffeni | reverse complement strand
GAATCCTCATCGGGCTCGGTCATCAGACATTCTATATCATATACAACAAAGAATAAATTGAAAAAGTTCTCTGTTGGGATAAAACCTTCTTCGTGTAGCTCTTTAGCGACGTTTTCAGTGGGTTTGGCCTTCATTTCTTGCTTATAAGTTATCAGCGGCTCTTTTCGACAATAATTTTCATGCACACGATATTTTTGTAAATCATTCGTACCAAAGAAACAAAATTTATTCGTACATGAATAATGATGTAACTTTTCTATGTCAGTTATGTGTAAAAATTTTGTCTCCATAGTTATTGGCTTAGCCAAGTTCAATTGATTCACCGATAAAATTAAGCACCTCTTCCACATAGAATCAAATATTTTTTTTGTAATTATTTTTTTATTCTTTGACTCAGAGCGCCATATTTGTATACCGATTTTAAACTCACGATAAAATTCTCTTATTTGATGAAAATAAATTTTATCGGAACCCCATTGATTTTGAAAGGTTTTAACTTGATCGTCAAATTTTTCTCCTGAAAGTTTCGGATGAAGCTCTCGGACCAAGGCTTCAAAAATATTCATCATTTTACAATTCTTTTTTTTAGCTCTTTGCTTTGTCTGTAGAAATTTATCAAGATCGAAAATCAGCGATATAATAGACAAGTTTTTATTTATACCATCAAATTCATCCGCAAAAACATTCATATGATTCGAGTTCGTTACATCATTTTTATCGGTTTCCCACTTTATTTTTTCTGCTTTGTCTCGACTGTTGTACCAGATCACAATTTTAAGACCATAATTTTTTTCTATCTCACATATTAACTCAACAGCAGGCTTTCCAAATTGATCAAAATATGAACCCGACTGCAGTTTTGGCTTTAATCTTTTGATATGATTTTTCAACCAATCTACACTATCAATATCTGTCCCACAAGAATTCTCTATTTGCCGTTTTCTCCGTATGTTTAAGAATAAATCCAAGGCTAGATAAAATTTATCGGGTGCTTTAACAGGAAAACTTGCTGAAGTCACCATTTTTGAAATAAACTTTGATTTAAAGTTTTATACTGAACCAGAAGGAATCTCAAAAAATGAGACAAAATAAATTTAGTCTATTTAATGTTCAAATAAAGTTGCTGACTATTTTAAAATCCCTTCTTGTGAGACTACCGTAGACAGATAAACATTATATATTTATAATATTTCAAGCGTAATTTACAAAATACAAAATGATACAAAGGATGTTTTTTGGTATATTTTATTTAACAAGACAAATCTGAATATAAATATTCATACTACAGAAACATCAAGGTTTTTATCAAATAATAATTTTCTGCCAACAACAGGAACCCAAAGCAGAACTTTCTTCTCCTCCAAAACACTCTTAAATTTGAGCTTCAGTTGTATTACACCTTCTGTTATTTCTAATTTTTCAAAATTGACACAAATCATGAAATTTGAGTCAACAAATTCATGAAAAGTCAAAACTCCACTTGACCACGGATTGGCGAATCGATTTGTATTATTTAAATATTGGTGATAAAAATCAACAGCATCAAGCCCAATACCACTTAACGGAAATCCCAATATACTTTCTTGATCAACCAAAATATCAATTGAAGATAAATCGTGTTGTTCAAATTTGGTTAAAGAGAGTTTTTCAGAACCACTTATCCTATCCAAAGTAGAAAAAACAATGAACAAATATAACGGAAATTTACCATTACGTAAATCAACAGTAAAATCTGAAAGCCCCGCATCTAAAACATCTCTTCGAGCTTGATAATCCATAAAGTCTATTTTTTTATCATAAAGTGACTTATTCATTGAATTTTCAAGTTCCGGTGAATAGGCATAGTAGGCATTAAGAACAGGATTTATCATCGGAATAACTGATTCCGTATACTCAAAAGGAATGTCCATTTTGGATCCGGTTGAAGTTAAAGCAGTTAACGTATCTTTAACTGATTTGGTTTTATCAATTGAACTTAAAATACATGGCTTTAATTGTAAAATTTACACTGATATATACATTTTATTCAATTTTCAGAAACGCCCACACGACTTNACACAATAAATCGAATCTTTTTTTCAAAAATTGAAATATTTTTTAATATATTTTTAAAAAATCATATATAAAATAAAACCAACTCTTTGACTAGTAAAAACGAACTTGGTGCGCGATGTAGTCTGATATTAACTTGAATATCAGACGGCAGTACATCTGTTGTTCTGGCAAGACCATGATTTAACTGACCTATAAAAGTGTACCTTTTCCACGGGACTTTTACGACCTCACCCTCATAAGTTAAATCTTTCGTGAAATCAACTCCACCTGATTGTCTAATGAGAGTTTTTTTGATATCTGGATTATCATAGTCGAAGTTTTTCGAATCAAAAAATCCATTTGTACTCATTGAAGTACCGACAAAAGAATCGTCTAATTGAAAATTTATTTATTAATTTTTTATCAGAAAAGTTTTCAAATTATTTTTGAAAAATTAACAAATAAACGTCAGAGCTTACCATAGGTTGCTTTATTTAATAAAAAACTGCTGACTGCGTTATCAACTGGCGAACTCTTGAAAGTTATATTTTCGTGGTTCACAATAAGTTCAACATTCATTACCAACTTTGCAAAAACATCGTTATCAAGACTATAATTTTCTGGAATTTCTATTGAAAATTTAAAAGTAGAATCGGCTAATTTTAAAAATCTTTTATCTTTATTCAAAACCCATTCTAATATATTATTAGTGTTGAAAACTGGTGGGAGTTTTTGTATTTTTGCATGCGATATACCGTTCAGATCTTTCTCGTCTGAGTTCAAAAAACTGAACATTATTAAAAAATTAACAAATATTTTATTTTTATTTTTTTATTGATAATATTTTTTAACCAATTTTTCAGTGAAAGTTGGCACAGAGTTAACAAAATTTTCCATTTCTTTGAGAATCTGATCTTGTGACACATCATCTATTGTCACACCAGTATTTGGACAGATTATACGAAACTTCCGGAACAGATTAGCATGAGTAATTTGTATTCCGGTTTCATCAAGAATTTCTTGAGCACCATGAGTCACAGCAACATATGTGTCTAGTTTTCCAGATTTATGCAGTGCTTTCCAGTCAACCTTTTTTTTTGATTATGATTTTTGTTATTAACTTTTAATGTGAAATATCACAATTAGTATTCTCCGAATCAAATAGTTTGAAACGCTTTTTTTACGCCCTGGCTCCTGATTGGTCAAATGACTGAAATTCACAGCTTTAAAATCTGCTCATTTGCCAGACTATGAGAGCGTAAAATGGGCGTTTAAAACTATTTGAATCATGTAGTATCTTTTTTGGTAGCAGTATAACTTTAAACGGACAGGTAAAAATCGTCAATATTTTCCTTGAAATTCGTTATCCTGTCTGTCCGAGTTGTCTGTTAAAGTTATACTACTGTAAAATTTGTAACCAAGACTTTATCCAAGACAGAAATAACTCGTTGTGAAAAAAATCGCCATTATCGACAGAAAGAAGAAAAATTTCAGTCAAATTGAAATGCAAAATTTCTGACCATCCATTTCCAACTGACTTACTTACAAAAAATATTTCGTAGCCCCTGGATTAAATGCTAACAATTTCATAAAAAGTAATTTAACAAAATATTATTTAACAGCACTAAAGTCTCTCCCCCCAAACGATCATCTCTGTTCCAGCTAATGTTTTAAGCTTCATTCCGTCAAATAATTTAAATGCGAAAAAATCATAGGTTTTTTGGTTATTATTTTCATTCTCTTGCGATAACTCATCAGAAATGCTTTGCATCAGCTCACCATAAACTTGGTCAGATTTAATAAAAGTCATGATTTTTTTCATTTATTTTTTATTGTAATTTCAGAACTGTTTCAAAAATTTCGCTGATGATACCATCATTAGAATTAAGGTCAATCGAAAAATTAGGACAGAATTTGCACAAAGAATTACCTGTCAATGTTTTGTAAAATAAGAAACAAATAGAATATTTAGCACAAGTATCAGAGGAAGGATTTTGAAGTAAAGGAGTTATTAGAAATTGTTTATTTTTACTTTGAAGGGCAATCAATTCACAAATTATATTGTCAGCATTTCCGTTATTAAAATAACCTAGAGAATCCATAACTTCTATTTGACTATCAGTTATATACACCGATATCCAATGATAGTCTATATTCAAAATAAAAGAAACAGGATAAGATACGATTTTCACATTTTTTAACTGTTTTATTTGATAAATTCCTCCAAAATTAATCAGACCGCTAACGATTTTTTCGATTTCGTTTGCGTTCATGTTTTGATTTATTTTTTTTTCTTCTCTTACGTTTTTTCTTTCCACCGCGACCTTTTAATATTTTTGGTACAAATCGGGTTTTACATAGACCTAATTTAACCATTTTCACTAAAATTAATTTATGACCAAAGTAATTGACGTAAACGTGACTAAATCAATATTGATATTATCTAACTGAATTTTTATAAGTCTGGGATATTTTATATCGATTTTCCAAAATTCATAATTTGGGGGCGCTATTGATAGTCGATCTCTATTATTATNAAAAACAGAACAGTATAGAATACCATCAGGATTATAAGTATTCTGCTGTATTAAATTTGTTGCTATTTTCAAGTAGCCGATATCGACTTTACGAGAAAAATTGATAACAAAACTCGAAAGTGCTATATCTTTATTTGGAAATTGTAAATTTTCAATTTCCCAAGTTAAAACAGAACCCATTTTTGTGAAATTTACCATATTTGAGTTTAGTTGTAAAAAAATCATGCTTTAATCACAAGATTTAACTCTTCAGAATAATATTTTTTCTCCAAAATGACACCGGCAGAATCTTTTAATTTAAAAAAACAGACTTTCCCGTCGTTATAAACTTTAAAAATAGTGAAAATTGCTTCAGACCAATTGGGCGCGTACCCTTTAGAAAAAATATTTTTTTGTTCTGGAATTCTAACTTTGTCATTTACATTTAATAGACATTTCACTGGCGGCGCTGTTGAGCCATACAGACGATTATAAATTATTTTTCTATTATCAAAATTAACTTTATTTGGTTCAATACCAATAGATGAATGGATTGTATTGTTTAGATTAGAAGAAAATTTCTTTAAAATATCTATCCAATTTCGGGTTTTGTTTTCCGTAAAATGTCTTTCAAAACGAGATTTTAATGTTCTAATAAATCTTTCTACAATACTCGCTTTATTGGGTGCCTTTAAATAAAAAACAACCATGCCATATTTTTTGACAATGATATCAAAAAATTCTGCATTTCTTATATTAAATTCGGATCCCTGATCTGACGAAAATTGCCTAGGTTTAAATTCCATACTCTGGATAATTTTATCAAGATTTTTCGCAGTTTCATCTGCGGTTGCAGTTTTTTGAGCTTCGACATAATTTTTACGGCTAAACTCATCTACTCCTACTAAAATGTATTTGTAACCGTTATTATCTTTTGAATATTGCCTATAATGAATTAAATCAAATTGTATAGCAGTAAATGGACCACCTACATATACTTTTCTGAATTTTTTCACTTTAAATTTTTGTTTATGTCTGGATAACGAAGTTTTTTCTAAAATAAATTTTTTGACATTTCCGGAATATGCAGAAGGAAAATTTGGATTAGTGTACAGTTCATTAATAATTTCAGATTCGTCAAGATTCTGATTATGACCCGTCTGAGTTGATACTGAGTTCACTACCCGATGACTCAGATTCGGAACCTGATTCGTCGCTTGATTGGCCACTTCCGGATTTACCACTAAGTTCTGAGGAGCTACCAAAGCTTTCTCTTTTCCTAGTTTTTTCTTTACCAGGTTTTTCCGGTTTATTTTTTCTTTTTGATAGTAAAAGTCGTTTTGTCTCGTCGACTTCTTTTTTCTTTGAGGTCGCATTTTTACGAACCTCTGATTTTATACGCCCTGTAAAAGTGGATTTATCTTTTTTGATAGAATCACACAATTCTTTCAAAATCGAGTAGTCTACTAGAACTTTCATTTTTGTTTGATCTGTTTATTNAGATTAAGCAAACATATAGTAAAGCGACAATTATTCATTTGTTTCGCAGAGAGAAATGGATTTGATCGTAAAATTAGATAGTTATTCTTATTATCACAGTAACAACGCTTTATACGCAAGTGGGATTATATTAGAGAAAAAAATAACAGACAATACCCATCCTAATTTTTTACAGTTTCAGTGTCTTCTTCAAGGACAAAAACTGAATTTCAAATACAATAAAATTAATACTCTGCATTTTCTGGATAACTTATCAGAGCTTGTTCTAAAGTTCAAAATTACAGGAATAGAAAAATCTCAGCAAAAATTGAATAATAATTCTATCAAATATATATTTGATAGCGTTGAAAAATGCGTTATATTAAAGGACAGATCATAAATTCTCACAAACTCCCTTTTCCATCCCGAATAATGCTTTCCGGTTCGAGTGGGTAAGCAAATATATATTTAAATATACTAAGGTAACTTTTTTAGAGCGCCCCAACAGTTTTGTCGCGAAAAAAGTTACCTAATTAATTTATGATTTTTGATCAAAAGCTTAATTTTTTGAATTTTATTTTTTACCCATTATTCTTAAAATTTTGTCTTGTTTTATATGATATCAAAATTGTGTTATTTCCGGTGATCTGAAAATTTCGGATTTGAAAAAAATATCGAAAAATTTTCGGAAATTTTCAAAAGAAATTTCCCTAATTTTTCACAGAAATTAATAACATTTGCATCCTTGGATTATTGATACCTATTTTAGTCTTTGTTTTGACCTCCAGAGGTCACAGTCTAATACAAACATAACTTTTTAGTTCTGGAAAAACTTCATTTATTCACAAGTTAATCAAAAATCAATATTTTACGGAAAAAATAAAATGTGTTTATTATTTTTCTGGGTGCGCAAAAGGTACCGATTTAAATTGGCATAATTCTCTCACAGAAATGGATGTTAGCTATCATGAAGGAGTACCAAACTCTCAGTTTTTTGCTGATATCAAACCTAATTCGATCGTGGTAATAGACGACCTTTATGAAGAAGCCATCGAAACAAATTCAATTGCACGTGCTTTCAAAGTCGATAGCCGACACCAAAATTTTACGATTGCGCTTATAACACAGGTTGAATTAATGTTATTATTGAATATATTTAATAATATTTTATTAACTAGTCTTTCTTTGAACGTGGAAAATGGTCAAAAACAATCAGATTGAATACAGAAGTATTTGTTCTGTTTCGTAATTATGGTGACGCGAAAACAAACTCTCGTTTGACCAGCCAAATGGGATTAAAAAAACAATATCACGAATGCGTTAAACAAACAGCTCGTGAAAAACATTCTTATTGGTAAATAAAAAAAATTATATTTCGTGATAATATTAATTTTCAGTCTGATTAACAATTCACCGAATATAGAAGATCCAGATTTAAGAGTCAGCTCGAACCTTTTTGGAGAATTCAAATCCCTTGGAAATTATGCCGTTTTTTTCACTGAATAGCTTCGTATAATTAGAGGTATACCATTTTCATCGATAATTTTTTTGGTCGATTTTTTTTAAATGTGTAGGCGAAAAATATTTATTATTTTCGATGCAAATTTTTAAAATATGTTCTAAATGTTTCGAAAATTTTATTTTTGCATTGACTACAATATAATTATGAAAGATTTTTTTTAACAAATTTTGTGATATCAACACACCCATATTTCAATTGTTTACATTTTTATTCGTTTATAAAAGATTTTTGCCACCTACGCAATTTCTATAGCAAAAGATAGTGGGAAAAATCGACGAAATAAATTATCAATGAAAATTGTTTACCTCTTATTATTAACTCTTTAATTTTATAACAATCTTTGTGTCCTATCATTTTAATTATATTTACTCTCAATTTAACAAATTACAAACAAAACAACTTTTTTCGCTGAAAATACCACTTCAAAATTAATAAACCTGCTTGAAAAATAAAAATAGACTTTCTATCATCAAAATTGTATATTTTTAAGAACTTAAACAATAGCAAAAGGCATAAATGGCAAGAAATGGTTAAGGCAATGAAAAGTTAAACAAGAAATTTGGCAGTATTTATAAGTGAAATTTCTTTACTAAAATCCATATCGCTCAGTTTTCTTTGGAGCTTTTCGGAGGTTATATTCAGATGAACTCCTTTCAATTGTAGGCTCTGAACGCCTTTCCGGAGAAGTTTCGTCATCTTCAACTAACTGTCGCAATGCAATACGATTCAAAGTCACTCCAGGAGCTCTGAATGGACTGAGTGGGATCTGAAGACGGCTCTCGATGCTAATATCTGAAAAATAAATTATGATTCTGATATAAATAAAATTTCAAACATTAAACAAAAATGGAAATTAAAGTATTTAAATTTTAAAATTAAAGTATTTAAATTTTGAAATTACTCACTGTACATATTATCGACAGAAACCAAGTCGACTTTTGGATTTGGAGTTGAAGTCTCTCCAGGAGAGAAAAAAACCGGATTGTTGACTCGCTGAAATTCATTGTAGGCTCCTTCGGTCAGGTTCATATCCATTGTTAAACTCATAGTTTTTTGAATTTCTGCTTCATCAAAAGTTGAATCTTGGGAGATCGAGGGGTTATCACTGAAACGAACTAAAAACAATTTTTTTCAATTTTGACATTTATGACATATTACAAATTGTCAAGATTAGGATTTTTGACAAATTAGATAAAAAAATTGCGAAAATTATTATTCAAACAATTTTGAACGCGAAATAAGTTTTCTGTTGACCTGTTAATTTTATTCATTTAAATTTTTCAATTTGGTCTCAAAATGAATCAAATTAATCGAACGCTTTAACTTTTATTTTTGAAATATTTTCAATATGTGTTTTATAAGTTTAAAAAAAGTCTCAATAGTGAAAAGTAATTACCTCGTGCTGAAGCTTTTGGTGGTACTACTGGTCGATTTTGAAGTGGCGCCCTAAGCTTTTTTCCGAAATTAACTAAAATAATATATTATTTTCCGAATTGAATTGCGTATGACTCAGTGGATTATATCGAAGTATATTATACGTACTCGAACTATACTTTGAAAAAATTGATTTGAAAATATTTACCTGCTGGTTTTGGCAGTGGAGCTAAATTGACTGGTAAACCACCAAATGAAGTAGTTTTTGTGCCTGATTTTAACACTTCATCTACTGAACAAAAATATTTTAGACAAATAAATCTTGGATAAATACTAAAATACCATTTCTGAAATTAACAATTTACTATTTATATAATATTTATATTTTAACATTTCAACTAAATGACTGTGAAGATATAAACATAGGTTTTGCTTATCTGGGGATAATTTATGATCAGAATATTTCAAATCTAAAAGTGAAACAAACGTATTTTTAAATTTACTATTAATAATTATTTATAAAAAAGGGTAATCTACTAAATACTAAGTCTTACATTTATTCTTTGCAGTTTTCTTGTTATTTGAAATTCGGAATGGAGTGTCACTGTCCCTCAAATTTGTTGATCCACCGAAAGATGTGGTTTCTATCACAGCTTCACTGCGAACGATGTTCCCAATAGGCTCAGAGCGGTTTGATGACTGAAAATTCTGAAGGGATATCAAATCAGAAGGCTGTATCGGATCTTCAATAGTAATGTCGGGATAACTATTACCATTTTTTAGCTTTTCCTAAAACAAAAGATAATTTATTGAAAGTTTTATTATTTTAACTTAGGTATACCGTATACATTTATGGTCGATTTTTTTTTCCTGTATTTTTGTTTGAAAAACGCGTAGGCGCAAAAAGAAGACCAATCGGTTTTAATGAGAAATGAAATAAATAATTGAAAAGTTGCACATTTGATACGTTTTTATTTAACTTGTACCGACAAAATTTTCAGGGGAAAAATAGTCAAAAAGTCAACCTAATCTTTTATCGATCAGAAATGTATACACTTTATATTTTATTTCATTATTTGTTAAAACTTACTCGTTCAAAGAGCGCATGACAATAAAAACCCAAGGAAATTAACCCCAAAACACCCAAAATAACTCCAAAGGTTATTCCAAAAATACTCAAACCCGACAAATTTAACGAATCGACCAGAGGAATCTGAAAAATTTTGTCAAAAATATGTTATTGAAATTATATTAATCAGAAATTAAAAAGAAATTAAGAACAAACCTCAGGGTTTAATTCAGTCATAATATCTACGCTAAAGTCAGTAACCGGGATAGCTCCACATGTAGTGGTTAATTTTCTCGTGGTTGTCGTGGAAAATGTCGTGGTTAATCTCAAACCACATTGTTCCGGCGAACAAAAAACAATTTGATCGGAGCTCACCCAATAATCCGAACTCAAACTATCGTCATTTGTCGGACAAAAACAAATTTCGGCAAATGTGAAGCTCAAAAGAACCAGATTTCGAAACATTTTCATGTTTGGTTATCTAAATATCAAATATGAGAATAAATTTATTTTTCTCGTTAAAATTAATCTCTCAGATCTCTTAGTTGACTCTCGAAAACATTTATTTTTCTGAATGATTGACAGGTTGAAGTTCTGATTTTTGACCGGAGGGCGCTCAACTCTGACATCTCGCGGAGGCGTTCTTAAAAAAAAATCTTATAAAAATCAGGTCAACCTAAGTTGTTCAACACCGGAAATACGATAAACCCCTTGGTTATTTTTAGAACACCTGACCTATATTATAGTAAAAAATGGACAAAACATTCAGAGATCCAGAAATAGAACCATTTACGAGAAGCAAATTTGCCAAATACAGTCTAGCTGGACTTATCAATGGCCCTATTTTGAAAATTCCAATTCCACAAAAACTACTCTGTTTAATTCGAGTTCCAATTATAACACCGAATTACACGCAATTAATACTAGAAATTGCATGTAAAAAGTTCGAGAATGAACCAAAATTTGCGGAAAGTTGGGAGGAATTACAAATGATAATAGTTTTTGATTGCAATTACCAGGGAGTCACCGAACAAATCGCATCAAGAAGAGCTCACATATTTAGCTTAAACTGGAGTCGCCAAACTTTCATTTGGCTCAGTCCAAGAGTTTTTTGGATAAACCCTATTGCAAAACCGGATACTGATCAACCACTTAGTTTGAGTTTCACACGATGTGGTAAAGGAGAAGGTTTTTTGAGATACAGTATTGGTTCTCGGTTTGGCCCATTTTGGCACGATAATTTTGATATTCATTCAACAAAAGATTTAAATCCATATCAATTGAGTGATTTTGAAGAATTTCATGTACAATATCACCGTTCCCACCTGTTTTCGAAACTTGTTAACCAGGCTAAGAAGCCCACGAAAAAATATCCGACAAATTTTCCGCGGTCTTCACCATTTTATAAGTGAGTATTCCGAAAAATAAGTTTGAATTGAATACGTTAAATATGAAATTTCAACATTTATTTCTCATTTTTTTAAGATTTCGAAAAATTACATTCTTTGTATCGTGAAATATGACAATTTTTGACACTATAGTTTCATTTTTGAAAAAAATAATTTGATAATCACAAAAGTGAATTTGAAATAAAAATTATAATTTTAAGGGACTACATCAAATATGGGAGTCAGAAGATCAGATTTTTTGCTATTCCAAATCCACCAAAACAAGTTTTACCAGAAGTTCTTTCACCAGAAACACTTAAAGCATTTTACGAGACTAAATTTGACGATGAGGAACCAGAAAATTACGACATTCCTGCAGAACAAACAGAAAGACATTTCTCAAAAGAAACCAGAGCACAGGATGAAAAACTTTTCGAAATTGTTCAACCAGTTGTCGCCGTAAAAGTGAAAAATACGAAGAATTTTAATCCGATCGAACGAATCTTGACAAAACAAAAACGTAAACCCGAACGGGAAGACATAAAACGACTTATTAACATAGTTAAAAATTTCAATTATCCGGATCATCCAACTTTGACCTTTGACCAACCTGAAAAAACACCGGAAACCGATAACTCAGAAATTTTAATTAATTCCAAATCACCAACTTCAAAGCTTGAAGATGATCCAAATCCACCAATCATAATAGGTAGTGAGTTATTTTGGAAATTTTTTGTTAAAAAGATTAATTTTTAATTTTTTTCTTAATCTTTTATCAGAAGGAAAATATTTATTTTTAAAGTTTTTTATTAAAAAAAAAAATTAATCAATGTTTTACGCAATTGTCAGACATTTACTGTCGTTTTAATATTTTGAAAAAAATGACTCGAGGCCATCAACTTTCAGTAATCAAAAAATAAATTACCGATTGAGAATTTAAAATTACTAATTAAATGAAGTACAAAAAGATTATGTCGATGATAAAAAGATTTATTTACAAAATTTTGAGTGTTTTTTTATTAATAAAAATTATAATTTAGTTGATCTCCAAACGATTCAAATCGAGAATAAACCCGAATTAAATAATTCAGCAAACAGTGATAACGTTATAATTATCACCAGTGATAGTGAGGAACCTCAGATCGAAAAACACGATAAGAAAATAGCGTTTAAAAAACATGAGATCAAACGAGCGAAAAGTAAACCTACAGGTTTGTTTTAATTTTTTATTTATAAAAAAAATTAAAATTATCTAGAAATAATCAAGTACAATAATAAATTTTTATTTTAGCTCCTTCAAAATTTGGACCAGTTTATACGTGTTCAAAGAAATTAAATAAACATGAAAACAATTTGAACAATGCTAATTCAAAGAATTTTCTTTTTCTCAGTTCGGACTCTGATGACCAATCTGAAAATTCGAGTGATCGAGAGTTTATCAACGACAATTCTGATGTCGATTCCCACAGCGACTTAGATGTCTCTAAAATCATCAAGAAATATATTTCGAAAAGAGAGAGAAAAAGGTAGTTCAAATTTGAAATTTCAGCAATTTTGTGAATGTGAAACTACCTAAATACTATTCTCGAAATAATTTTAACAAAAATTAATTTTATTCATAAACATTATAAGACTCAATTTTTTAATCTAAAGATTATTTTTTTTAATTAAGAATTAAACATTTAATTCACAAAATTAAACTTTTTCACAAAATATTATTCTTATGATTTTTAAAATAAAATATTAAGTACAGATTTCAGCAAAATAGATATCTGAACTAATTACAAATTTCAGACAAAATTTTTTTTCTTCATCTGATGAAGAAATTGTTCCAAAAACGCCGAAAAAAAGAATCAAACGAAGGCGGATCATCGCTCCTGCAGAAACCTCAGAAAGCGAATAAAATCGAATGAAACCAAACCACAAATTAATCATCTTATTTTCATTTATTTTTTCTCCTTTATTTTCACAACTCATCACCAAAATATAAACAGATAAAAAAATAATCAAGGACTTAATTTATGAATCCAAGCAGGCAATAATGGTAATTTTTTAATATAAGCGTCAGCAAGATCAGCTCTTAGTGTTATCGATTTTTTTGAAAATTGAAAAATTCCAGATAAAGAATTATTACAATTGAATACATGATCATATTCATGAGTACATTTCACAAAATAAAGCACTCCACAATTTGAAAATATACTAGGCTTAAATTGCGTTTTATACGGACCAGCGCAAGAAATTTGAAAGCGTATTAAAAAGTCATTAAAGCATCGACAATTAAAGTTTCCTAATTCAACGATAGACGGAATAAATTTAATATTATTTTCCACATTTTTTAATAAGCTTAATCGAATAGTATCAAAGTAAATTCGACACGTGATATCATTTTCACTTTGCGAAAATTCGTGTGACTTGAATCGTTTAAGTGATGAATTATACCCTGACTTAGACCATATTTTAAAAAGATTCTCGGGTTCTACCTTAGTATCGAAAATTGATAAGACCATACTTTCGAGTTTTTCGATTGAATTACCATCAAAACAAGGACTATGAATTAAATCTTTTATAATGTTGATAATTCGATCTGAAATTTTACGGTCAAGTAAAATGAAGGATTCTTTCGAAATTAAAATATCACACAGTAAAAATAAAGTCGAATGTGTAGTAATTTTATGCTCTGATCTTCTTTTTAATCGCATATGAATAGCATCAAGTCGCACACAGGTTCGTTGTGAAATTTCTTCAATATAACGATCTATGTCAATAGTTTCAATTGGCCGGATCATTTTTTGATACCGAAAAAGGACTATGGACATATCTATCAGTCTGACCCATTCTTCCAAACTTTTTATGAGTGTTATTTTGAGAGTTCTGAGTCCAGCCAAATCAACCAAGTTTCATATTGTTAAGCGAAACACTGATTGAGGTTGAATTTGAAACCCTCGTATCATTAGGCCATACTGAAATTAAAAATATTTATGATGGAAGTTTTGACTTTCAATTTTGTCACTAATAACACAATGATAAAAAAATCGCGAGAGCTTCAAGCATAACTCTTGTTTAGAACTAGACAATTTTTAAACAATATTTTTGTTTTCAGAATTATCGTTTATATAACCTCCTTAGTGATATCGCGAATATCGTGAAATTTGAGTCAATAAAATAATAATTAACCAAAAAACAAATATCTTAAAATATCAACAAACCGACCGGTTCATAAAAAAATGTATTTTTATACTGATAATTATGGCCATTATGATAGAGTCGTCGTTAGAAAATTTCTGAGTTGGAAAAAAACAACGAAAAAACTGATTTGACAAGTTTAGTCGAACAATTTGTTTTCCACGATTATATACAAAACGATTTGGGTTTTATTGACAATGATTTTGGTCGGACTGCACAACGATTAATTAAAATGATAGCGGTTTTCGCAGATAAAACAAACGGCCAATTTTATGTAAGATTAAGCGCAGCTTATAAGAAAATCAGCTTTAACACATTTGACGAAGATATTGCTAATGTTTTGGTAAAAGAATGCAAAAGAGAAATTTTAAGTCTAAAAACTGAAAATCTTTCGATCTTAAAAGTGTTTCGTGAACTCGTTTTTCATATGAGCCTGAGCTCACTTTTTGATGCAGAAAATTTTGACCTAAAAATAAAAGCCAAGTTTGGATGGAAAATTACAGATTTTGTTCCCAATTTATTTACGAAAACTTCACAGATTTCTTTGACTCGCCACCAAAGTACTGGATATCGCTGAAACTGCATTCCGATTTGACTCAGAAGATGAAGGCGAAACACCTGGATTAACAGAAAATTTCAATAAATTAAATCTTGATGATAATTGACTAAGTTTATTTTTTGGAATATTTGCATTACTATTATTTATTTACTCTGTATTGACTAAAATTTCTCATCTTTTAAATAAATATACTAAATAAAAATATTCAAAACAAAAATCGTGTTAATCCTTTGACATTTGCAAAAAAACTTCTTACCTATTTGTTTCTCTATTTTTTTCAATAATCGATAAATGTTTAACTCATAAAATTAGTTTTACTAGTTTCAATAATTCGAAGAATTGAACAAATATTTGAAGCTTCAAATTCAAACACAAAATAGTTCAAATAAATTTATCCCATATACAGAAATAGCAGGCTTAAATTTTGTTTGTGCAGATACAATTTTTACAAACATACTATTTTCCGCACACATACTACTTCCGCACACATACTATTTAAATAATACTACACGCGCGATTATAACACGTGTGCGGAAACATAGTGTGTGCGGAGATATAGTGTGTGCGGAGATATAGTATGTAATCAAACAAATGGATACTCGAAGTTACTCGCTATACAAACTTACATATTCACATTTAGTACTCATGAGAATTGCGGAAGTGCGGTGTTAACAAATAATTCAATTATATCAATACATATTAAACAAAAAATCTGAAGGATAATTCCTAAACTTTCAGTAAATAATATGAAAAAACAATTTTTGACAATCTGAAAAATATTTCTGAAGTTAAATTTTTGACTATTTGAAAAAAAATTTCTGAAAAATTGACCCAAAATATGTTTGAAAAATTGACCAAAATATGTTTGAAAATTGACCAAAATTTTTTCGAAAAATTGACCAAAAATATGTTTGAAAATTGACCAAAAAATTTTCGAAAAAAATGACCAAAAAATTTACGAAAAAATTTATTTTAGTCGAAATTTTTGACCATGAGGTTAAATATTTTTGACCGGTGGTTCATTATTTTTGACCATGCGGTTACCCGTGGTAAAGTGACTCGAATTGTAAAATGCGCTCCCTCTGC
>SCLH01000938.1:116574-126850 GCA_004367855.1 Oikopleura vanhoeffeni | reverse complement strand
TTAAGTTATGGCTAATAAGTTATTAGTAATAACTCGATCAGATAAGTCCTTTTCAATAGCCGAAATGTGAATGGTTTGGACACCCTATCTTCACTAGAGTTAGTTTGCTCGGATAAAAGATACATCTGGGCCACAAATTAAGTAAGTGTTATACAATGCTGTTGAGGTGTCTTGGCTTCTAATAAATGAGGTCTTTCTCACGTAGGTTATCTTACCAACCAATGACCGCGTCTGATTTTTTTAGGCTTTTGGTGAAGTTAAAAAAAGCATGCCTTTTTGACTTAATTTTATTGTCGTTAATTTACTTAGATTTTTCGCACCATAATTGACCATTAGAAATCAAATGTCATTTTTAGATGCGTTTTTACTTACATTGTATTACTTACACGTATTTAATTTAATTTTTTAAAAGATTTTATTTCATAATAAGACGTCATAATTCTAAAAATAATACTATCTACATCTATCTATGTACACAAATGTTCCAACTGCCTTGTAGTTAAACATTTGGGGAAAATGTGGGATGAAACCTATACGGTATAGGCTATACCGTGTGATTATAATTTGTCTCATTTTAAAGAAGAGATATCTGGATTGAGGTTGACTTGAAAAAGTATGTTGAAAATATTGTTCAGTTGATTAAATGAGTAACAAAAATGATACTGTTACACTATCAAATTATCAGGGTCCCTGATTCAGGGATCTGGATGGATATTCAAAAATTAAATCTTGCAAATAGTATAACAAAGTTATATTCGAAATATCTAAAAATGTCGTTAATTCAAAGGTACGTTTTGTTCGATTTCAGAGACGCAGATATATTAGAAGTTGCTCAAATAAAAAAATCCGATATTTTTCATTGTTTTCACACTTGAATTCATTTTATGGAATATCCCGTCAATATAAAAATACTCATTTTTCAGATGAATGTTATTCAATCAACATACAACAGGAATCAGGGATGAACACCCCAATTTTTATCTGATCAATGATTTTAAAGTCTTTTCAACTTTGCTTTCCTTAAAAAAAAGTTTCGTTTATGGTGTGGGCCACAGTGTGGCTTTATCACAATAAGCTATAATAATGATTTTAAAATCATAAAAGTTGCTCTGGAAACTATAGTGGATAACCCAGGGTTATGAACCCTAAAAATATGTATAGCCTATACAGTATAGGCATCACCAAAAGCTTTCTTGTACTTCACTTTCTAATGACAGTATAAGCAACCATGAGTTAATAATGTTCACATGAGGCGCTAGATGGTCATTTTACATTTGTTCTCTTATGCGTTTTGAAATTTTTTATTAAGCTATAGCCAAACATTTGATTGAATTCGAGGTGTATTTAAGGAGATAAATTTTTAGAGTCATTCATTTAGGTGTCATTTAGCAACCGTTGGTGGACGAACTTAAGGGGGTGGGTGTCGTAATCTGGTACCTTTCAATCTCGCCTCAGAATAATTCTAGGGCAGTTGTGAAAAATCTGAGGATACTCGTTTGAAGATCCTTCGTCTAACGATTACACATCTCAAACTCAACATTATTACATCACACCACCAGGTGGTGAGTCTATTCTAGAACACTAAAAGTTTTTTTTTAAATCTTTTTTCTTTTAGACCCCATAACGATTACGGGGGCTCCTGGTCGTTTTTTACTAGATTTTTAGCCAAAATTTTTATATAAGTCGGCTTTCGAAAACAACTCATCCGATTACATTTTTAGATAGTTCAAACTGAGCACAAATATCTTGAGAATAATAAAATAAAAAAAGACTTGGTCCGAATCCAACCATTGTTTCAAATTTTTTCAAGAAAAACTTATAATTAAACAATTTCAGAAATCTCAGAAAAAAATATAAAATAAATTGCTCCGGTCTACCAGTTTTTTTATTTTATTATTCACAAGATATTTGTGCTCAGTTTGAGCTATCTAAGAATTTAATTGGATGAGTTGTTATCAAAAGCCGAATTATATAAAAATTGTGGCTTAAAATCTAGTAAAAAACGACCAGGAGCCCCCGTAATCGATATATACAAAGCTTCTAAAAATTCACACAGAGGATCGGATTAAGGGAGTACTGGTCGCATTTAAAGACTCGGACATGAAATTTTCTAGATTAGTTTTAAAATGAATTTTTCTGAAAATATGGACAAAAATAAGTTGATCAGAATCTGATGATCATCAGATGATCATCAGATGTCTTTTTAATTTCATTTGTCATAAAAAAAGTATTTTTATCGCAATTTGAACAGTGTGATTTTTTTCAAATTTTGGAAATTTCTGAGAATTTGAATCGCGGTTTCCAAAAAGACGAGATACAAAAATGCAAATTGTGGAACTTGGGGTTTTGCGCGTATCCTTAAGAATCGTATACATACCAGTTTTAGGTTTCTGCCGTCAAAATCCAGGGAGGAGTAGTATTTTCCCCGAGGCACTCAAAATAAGGCCAAAAAACAGTTTTTTGCTCATTTAAGCGCCGGANGTCATTATTTGAAGACGTCGTACTTTCACGAAACATCTTTGTTTGATTAAATTTAAAGCAAAATTGACCGAGAATTAACAATTTTTGTAAATTGAGAACATATTTTTACCGGTTTTTTCAGTACGGCACTGGTGAGCCACCCTTCACCAGAATCAAAAAATTTACTTGCAGTTGATAGAGAAGGTTTTAGTCTCCAGTATTTTTTTTCTCATTTATTCTTAGCTGCCCGTTATCGACCCTTCCAGTCCAGCTGGAGGAGAGGGCTATTTTCCCCAGCAATTCCAACATTCTACACCCACAACCCCCTTAAGGGGGTAGGTGTCTTAATCTGGTACCTTTCAATCTCGCCTCAGAATAATTCTAGGGCAGTTGTGATATGGGCCATATATACAAAGCATCTAAAAATTCACACAGAGTATCGGATAAATGAGTACAACAATATGATCGTTCTGATTTTTTCGAATTTCGATCTTGTATTTTCTAGAATCTGGGGCGGTCATTGGTTGATGAAATAATCTACGTAAAAAAAGCTTCTTTTTTAAAAACTAGTTCACCTCAACTGCATTGTATGATTTTTTTTAGCAGAATAGCTTGGAAACTGATTTAGAGCAGCCCAATTCAGGAAATTTGCCAACCCTTGGTCGTGTTAACTCTTACTTAGTCTACAATCTAGATGATGTACATAAAGTGCTATAAACTGTGTTTCATGATAGATTATCGAAAAAAAAGATCCAACGAAATTAAGATTATTTTCTCTCATAATTTGAAACGTAATAAGCTCCCTTGCTCAAAAGCAGTGCCAAAATGAAAAAATATTAATTCATCCTTCATTTTTTCGGAAAATAATTTATCGAAAAGTTAGAATTTCTTATTATTTTTAGTTTCAGAGAAATCACTTGTGAACTTATATTCTTTTTCATAAATACAATTGTAAGACCTTGGGTATTTTCTCCCGTTTTTTATTTGAAGAAAAAAAAATTCTTCCGTTTTTTATACTAACAAATTCCTACTACACAAGTGTTTTCATCGAACATTGTGAAATTCATTTGTAAATAAAAAACTTAAAAGCTAATTTTCATCATTCAAAAATTAACATTAAAAAAACAAGGGGAAACGGGAGAGCACAATATTATTTTTCGACCGTTTTTCGTTTGACGGAACTCCCGTCACGGGAGAAAGAAATATTGGCGAGATTTAAGTTTTAAACTAAGCTAAAAGCAAAGTGAAAAAGTAATAATATAAGGCTTTTGTATGTTTTCGAGAATGGTACATCTTATTCAGAAAATTCTAAAAGTATCTCAGGGTCAATAAGTTGATGTATCGCAATTTTTTTTTGGTCTTGCAATCTACTTATCAGTTAACAGCAATAAGGTAAATTGTTTTCGTTATGTGGAATTTTTTTCTTTCTGTCCAATGAAAAGCGCTTATTATTTTGGAGTGATGCAATCACAGCGAGCTATTACCAAATACGGGGCCCTGGCCTTTTTACTAGTTTTTAAGCCAATTTTTTTTATTTAATTCGCTTTTCAAAACAACTAATCCGATAACATTCTTAGATAGCTCAAACTGAGCACATATTATCTTGTGAAAAATTAAATAAAAAAAAATTAGTTCATCGGACAATTTTATTTTATCTTTTTTGTTAGACTACTGAAATTGTTAAATTACTAGTTTTTCTTAAAAAAATTGGTGACAATCGTCGGATTCGGACCAATTTTTTTAATTCAATTATCGAATCAGATATTTTGTGCTCTGTTTAAGCTATCTAAGGATTCAATCGGATGAGTCGTTAGCAAAAGCTGAATTAAATAACAATTGTTTGGCTAAAAATCTAGTAAAAAAGGACCAGGAGCCCCCGTAATCGATACAGCTGCCCGCGGCATGCCGATCACATTGAAGATTTAAAATAAGGAGTTTCAAAAGTCAAAAATCGGTTTCCATGTGTTTAAGGGGGTGGGCGTCGTAATCTGGTACCTTTCAATCCCGGCCTCATAATAATTCTAGGGCTGTTGTGAAAAATCTGAGATTACTCGTTTATAGGTCTAGCCTTCGTCTAACGATTACACATCTCAAAGTCAACCTTGTTACATCACACCACCAGGTGGTGAGTCTATTCCAGAGCACTAAAACGGTTTTTTTCAAAATCGATCTTCTTTTTAGACCCCACATACAAAGCGTCTGGAAATTTACACAGAGTACGGGAAGAGTGAGGGTTACTAATATGTTGGAGCCATTTTTTTTGAAATTTCGCTCTTGAATTTTCTAGAATCACTTTTGAACGCCGATTTTCAACAATTTTTCGTCTTCAAAATCGATCTTCTTTTAGACCCCACATACAAAGCGTCTGAAAATTTACACAGAGTACGGGAAGAGTGAGCGTTACTGATATATTGGAGCCATTTTTTTGAATTTCACCCTAAAATTCTAGAAATATGACTATAAGTAACCGAAATGAAAGTTCGAAAAAAAAGTTCGTCTGATCGGAACAAAGTACCAACCAAAATTGAAGCTGAGATTTCACTGATTCAAAAAGTGGCTTACAGCTAATCAAAATTTTTAACCCAATCAGCGTCAAATTCGATAATTAGGTTTAAACATTTTGGCTTAAAAAATTTAAATTTCTAGAATTCGATTTAAACATTTCCGATAATTTTAATGTCATGCATCGTTTTCGGTGGGTCATATTCACCAATAATAAATGTTCATTCATGGGGAATACCGGTTTTCTGCGGGTTAAACAAAAAAATATTTCGAATTTTGAAAATTCTAGATTTTGTTCCAGATTGTTTTTGAAAAAAATAAATTGCCACCATGAGATTCCTTTAGGTCAACTTAGTCATAACCGATATTAATGTATCAAAAATTAATTCTATAAAGGGCTCAAAAAATTCGCCCACCCCCTTAAGCTATCTTGTAGAGAATTTTTTTTGGTCATTTTAAGACGTAGGATTTTTCGTTTTTTGAAATTTTTTCATAAAAAAAATGATTTTAAGGTCAAATTTACATGGCTGACTTTATCAGCTGTAAAAGTTGCAAATTAGGAGCTAGCGCACTTTTTTTTCTGCAATCAGAGTGAAAAGGCTCTTATACAATTTTTAGGATTTTCGATTTAGGGCACAATGACTGAAGTCGCTAGAGAGCAAAGACTGGTCAAATAATTGCTCTCTAGCGACTTCCAGTACATGATTGACCCTATGTTGCTAATACGTTCATCAGAAAAATCGACCTTTCCGATTCTTTTAAAGGTACTTGTAAGTCTAAACGATGAACTTGAGCTTGACCCTGAGTTTGACCAGTTTTTTGCTCTCCAGCGACCTTTCAGTTACATAATTGACCCATAGTTGCTAATATTTTCATCAGAAAGTCGACTCTTCCAATTCTTATGAAGGTACTTTCAAGTCTCTAGATTGACCTTGAACTTTGACCGGTCATTGTGTTGACCGGGTGGTCATTGTGCCCTAAATCGAAAATCCTAGAATTGTATAAGCCTTTTCTCCTGATCGCAAAAAAAAAGTGCGCTAGCTCCTAATTTACAACTTTCACAGCTGGATAAAGTCAGTCATGTAAATTTAACCTTAAAATCATTTTTTTTATGAAAAAATTTCAAAAACGAAAAAAATCCTGGGTCTTAAAATGATCAGAAAAAAATTCTCTACGAGATAGCTTAAACACATTGAAACCGATTTTTGACTTTTGAAATTCCTTATTTCAAATCGTCATTTTCCAATTTGCTAAACTTGAATATTGCCATTATTTTTCTCTTAAAAAACTGGGGGAAATACCTCAACCTGTAAGACTCCTTAGCTTAATTTCTAAAAACTGTATTTATGTGTTGAATTTGAAATTGTAATACAAAATAATGGCAAAAATCCCAAAAAGTAGGAAAAATATTTTTCAAACTGTTACTCGCATAAAGTTGAATTTGTAATTCAAAGTTGGTGAAGCTCCTATTCAGTGCAGTTTAGTTGTTTCAAAGAATTTTTGCGCCCATTAATTCGATTATGGAGTGAGGGGATTAAGTGAAAAACTATCATACTGAAATATCAATGATATTATATCATAAAAGTAACTTTTAAAAATACAATCTATAAGAAAATTGTTAAGTTTTTCAAATTTGGTTTCTGCATGAAAAGATTGGTTTTCAAAAGTCCTAAATAACCCAAAAAATGTTTGAAATACATTTTGGCCACTCTGCAAAGTAAAATCGTCAACATGTTTGTTTTGTAGGCTTGATAATATGGATAAATTAAACAAGGTGAAGCTTGGCCAAACCCCAATTTACAAATCGAAAATGACAACTCAAATCTGGTACATTGAGGTTATTATAATCATAGGAATAGTTTTTGGGATATTTTTTTCATTCATCAAATGGCATTTTAAAATGAAGAAAAGAGAGAAAAAAAGATCAGATAAAGAACAAATTTGCTGTGAAGACTGTAAGTAATTTACACATTTTTAAATCAAATACTGTCAAGTCTTTCTAAGCGTGTCTCCTTCCTGAGTTTTTAAGGTATAATAATAATTTATGACTCTTATTAACCTGACAGAACGTGGTCAGCTTACAGGAGCGTTTTGGCAAAGTTTTTGAATTTGGCTTCAGAATCATAAAAAAGGTATTTTGACCCTATTTTATGGGTCTCAATCATAATGCATCTCCTCCCTAGATTTTTTAGTTACACATTTGAAACCCACATGAATGTGTAGCTGGAGAGTCCGTGCAGATCACTAACAAGGGTTTTGTCCAAATTTCTTTCTCGTTTTGTTCATAAATCGTATTTTAATTTTCCAAAAATCAAGAAATTTCAACTTATTTCATACAATTGTATTATGACTTTATTTGTATATCCCTTAATCACACTTTTGTAAATATCCCGGCCCTACTACTTAAAACACACTACGTTTGCTAATCAGGGCCGGGATATTTACAAAAGTGTGATATATTTTGGAAACCATCAAAAAGTGCTCTCCTGACCATGTATTAAAATAAAACGAGTACCCAAATGCTTGTAATTGTCTATATTTTCAGAAAAAAAAATCATTGCAATGCAATTCGGGATGTTTTTTTTGGTCTCATTTAGCGACGACCACCTTATTATCAGAACTATGCATGCTTAAAAAGTCTTTGATTAATTTTATCAGCTCTAAATATTGAAAATTATTTGTTTTATAAGTTGATCGTGGTCCCCGGGAATCATCTGAGACGGAAGATGGTTTCAGTCCAAACATAAGGTAAATAGAAAATAAAAATATTATATAATGAACTTTTTACATTTAAGACGATTTGAACCGGGCGTGAGTATTTCTATGCCAATTCCAGTATACAATTTTCAAATTTAACTGCAAGGGGGTTGTCATCAAAAAACCAGCGCCTGAATCATACAAGACCGTTTCGTACTTGACTACCTGAGGCTTCATAAGATGAACACTCATTTTAAGATATGGTAGATAAAAAAATTTGAAAATTCTGATATTTTTTTTTATTTGCAAAAAGAAGTACTATTTGAGGGGAAATGTCCTAATCGACATTTTCACATAATTTCTAGGTTATTTTTGGAGAAAATTTCAATTTATTTGTTGCATCGATAAATCATGATTTCTGAAAATTCTGAGATTAAAAATACATTTTAACAAATTTTTGAAATTTAATATTTAATTTGAAAAAAATTATGAAATCAAAAATTAATAAGCTAATTTTTCGTGACATCACTGACTTGATCACACAGTAAGTATGTACATAAAACCGAGAAATTGTCAAATTAATTGAAATTGTGTTACAGAAGTCACCTTGAAATTATGCGAATAACAACTGAATCTATTTTTCCACATAATAGGTGGTGTCCATAAACTTTATACAGGGATAGCCTCATATATATCGCCGAAAAACCTTCGCAATATCATGATATTTAGCTTAAGTTCTGCCAGTGCCCTTATCGCCAGAATTTTAACCTATTGTTAACTCTCAGCGTTATTTTTTGGTCACGCGTGACCAAAGTCCGTCTTTTCTTAAGTAATTAACGTTAATTCTAAAAAAAAAATTCGAGGTAACGCTACGAGTTAAACTCGTTAAAAAATTGATCAAACTTTTCAAATGACGTCATTTCGAATGCCCACACGTTTTTCATGCGAAAGTGCCAATATCGCCGAAAGTGCCGAATTGTTTGAGGAAAGAACTTCCGGCGATATTGGGCCCCTGTAAATATTCTTTCAAGTTCATAACACGATTTTCCGAGGAGAACCCCTTTTAAGTTTTAATAAAATTATAGCTGAATCTCTAACTGAATACTTCAATTTTTTTGACCAATTATATTTTTTGTATTTATCTAAGTAACTAAATGTTTGATACAACAACGTCCAAAGACAAATATGATATTTTAATAAAACAAATCTGAAAAATGATTTTTTCAAAAGAACGCCTTTTGGAAAGTTTGTTTGCTGGAGTAGCTGTGTGGATTTCAATTTCAATTATAAGCAAGAAAAAAACTGAGAAGAGAAAGCTTGTCGGAAAAGTTACTGGAATTTTTAATCATCCTCTGAAATCTGGAAAACCAAATTCTCATGAAAAGTAAGTTCAGAAAAAGATGAAAAATGAATTCTTCTATGAATTCTAAGGGAGTGGTCGTCGATTCAGGTAGCTGACGAGTCATTTTTTGCGTTTTTTCTTTGTGTCTCTTAAATAAGCCCGATAAAAGTTTTTTTACCTACGGTAGGTGATTTTTGATATGTTCTAAGAAATCATGAATAAAAATGCTCCATGCAAAATTTTTTTCAGATTTTCACCAGGAAAGTGATACTTTCAAAGTATTCAAAAACGCAAAACCGTATTTGAAGTTGCCTATCATTTGGCTTGGAATGTTCGAAATAGATTCAAAAATAATTTCAAGCCAAATAGACAAAAGGTTGTTCGAAAAATGCTGATTTTTGTATAACGGGACATAATTTGTTACGAAAAGATTCGATTAATCGCTAAAGCAATCACCACCCCTTAAAGGGGGTCGTTTTGACAGATTTGCATTTTTTTTACATTTTTTTCTCTTGATTGGAAACTTTTTGGGCCATTTCAAAATTTTCGGATAAAAACTTTTTTGAACGAAAGTTGCAACTTTTAAGCTTACTTCGTATAATCTGAAAAACACTCAAAAACGCGCGTTTGCTATCGAAGGTGTCTAAATTAAAGTAAAATTTATTTTTTATTAATTAAAAACGGTCTTGGCCACCGTTTAAAATTTATTTAATTTGTTTATATACGATTTCTACGTCAAAATTGAAAATTTTCAAAAAAGACGAAAAAAAAATTTTTAGCACATCGAAAGTAATCTTTTTTTCATGAGTTCAACAAATTAAATTTTAAACGGTGGTCGGAACGGCTTACCAATTTGACAAATTACAGTAAAAAATTTTGTTTTTTTAATTCTGGATAAAGAGGGCTTCGATGGATTTCTCCAAACCGTCGTTTCGTTGCAAAAATTATGATTCAGAGTATAAACAAGAGCGAAGAAACAAAACGAGGACATATTTGAATAAAGTAAAAAGTGGCATTCTCAATATTTTCAGCTGACGATTTTAGAAAAATAAGTTTAAAAATTTTTGAACAAGAAATGAGGAAAATTTTCGAAATATTTCCAAATATTTTGACCAAAAATCACAAAACCATGTCATATGAATCATATGATATGATTTTTCAAAGAGCATATAAAAAATATGTGGTCACCTACGCAAAAAGTCAAAGTGGCCATTTTGAAGAGTGTTTTTCGTTGATTTGAAACAAATACTGAAAAAAAATTTGAACAAAAAATAA
>SCLH01000938.1:99099-112267 GCA_004367855.1 Oikopleura vanhoeffeni | reverse complement strand
GACAATTTTCACTTCGCAAGTAAAAAAAGTACATTCTGTATGTGTTTTTTACTTGCGAAATGAAAATTGTCATTTAGGTAATTACGGCCAATTAAAAATGGTAACTAGGTGGATTTTATTTCGAAAGCCAAGCTATAGCCAATGTCAAGGGTTTGAAAATATAATCCACCTAGTTACCATTTTTTATTAAATTTTAGTAATTTATATAAATTATATTTGTACTAAAAATTTATATCACAAATTAGTCGATTGACAATTCTGCCCAAAAACCGCTTTCTTCAAGCAAAAAGTGACACTCGAAATTGGCGACTAGACGGTATTGCAGAGGATAAAAATGTCGCATCGTTTCAAGATGGCTACCCATATTTACTTCTGAGCGATCAATCATTACAGGACGTAAATCACAAAATTCCTGCCAAAGATTATACTCATCGGACATTTCGACCAAATATAACAATTGATAATGACTAGGGTGGCGACGGTTTACTAAAAT
Organism: Oikopleura vanhoeffeni; assembly: GCA_004367855.1. Taxonomy (NCBI): domain Eukaryota; kingdom Metazoa; phylum Chordata; class Appendicularia; order Copelata; family Oikopleuridae; genus Oikopleura; species Oikopleura vanhoeffeni. The sequence goes on along the minus strand of SCLH01000938.1, from coordinate 111,774 downwards.
GGCATTAACGGAATTTTACTATACAGCATATTCTTAATCCAGCCGAACTCACTCTCTATAGTTAGGATAGGATCCTCAAACCGTTCACATTTTGGTGTTGGAAAAGAATCATCTGATTGAGTTCTTTGATATCTCAAAATGACCACACATATTTCATGAGCAAAATCAAACAAAAACAAATCGATCCGAATAGGACAATTTTTCAGATTGTTTTCAAAATTTTCTTGGTATTATTAAATTTTTTACTATAAGTTTTTGAAAAAACAGAAAATGGTCTGGTTCGGACCAATTTTTTATTTGTTTGATTTTTATCTCAATGTTCAGCTATCTTGGAACTTAATCGGGTGAGCCGTTTCCATAAACCCGAATGTAAACGGTTTGGACACCCTATCTCCAAATTAGAGTGACTTCGGTTGGATACAGGATTTCATCTGCGAGGGTATCAATGTGATACTATAGTAGAGTTATTTTGTAGTAGGACGATCTTATTTTGCTTTTGCGTTCTTATAACGGACCTCGCAAACTTTTAGAAAAAAAGTGCCTCCTAAGGGTCTGTCCGACTAAAATAACTTTACTGTATCACATTTGAAACCAAATCTGACGGAATTTATCAAATTTCAAAATAAAATCTCGGAACTTTTTATAAAAACATTGGATACCCTAATAATGAGAGTGGAAAACCTTGGCACGAAGATAATTTTGTTGGAGAGTTACATATTGGAAACGCAATTTTCGCAGTCGCAAGTCCGTGTCCTAGATGGTGAGTTTTAAAATTTTTGAATAAACTTCTCTATAATGAATAATTATTTGAGATACAACTATTTGAGAGTAAATACTGTATCAATCTTGATCTGATCAGCTTGTTAGACCCAACAAAAGAAATTGGATAGGGAAACTCGAAAAAAGTCGATTGGATTCGTTATACAGTATAAGTTATACTGTATAACCTACATGTATACTTGAAAATAGTCAAATTGAATTGAACGAATCGTTAACTTAAGAAAAATAATCGGATTTGTGAATTTACTAGAGTTAGTTCGGTTGTATCAAGGATATCGATAACGATCCCTGGGTCCAAAAAAAAATCCTAAAACAAAAGTTTTTTTTGGGTTTTAAAAATAAAGTCGATCAAAAATGAATACTCCAATTTTTAGTACTACCGTAAAAATGAAATTATATTTATAATAATTTATTATTAAGTATTTTCACAACTGTCGATCCCTTTACCTCAAAAAGAAGTCCAGACATGGAGCCTCTTATTTCGTTACGAAAAACTCGATTAGTGCAAGGAAAAGATGCTGCACTAAAAAATGAGCAATATAAAAATACGCCAACTGTTGGAGTCAATTTGGTCATCATAAAAGAAGGAGAAATCAAAGTTGGAGATGAAGTTATTTTGATAAACTAGTCTGCTGAAAAAAGTTGCGGTGGTATTTTTAGCATGGAATTTACCTTGTTAATTTAAAATTGCATACAATTTTCTATGCTAAAGATACCAAAAACGTTCTTATAAATTTGTCAGTTTCATCAAAATAAATCTATACCGAAAACTCATTTAAATAAACAATTTCCTATCTGAGCCAACGATATACATTTTGTATTATATCTACAATCCGGGAAAAGGGTCCAGTAAGTAAATCAAGCGTAATTTTCATTATAATTTACTAAAAATGGGCCCTCTTCTCGGATTTGGGATATCCTCAATTCAACCGAAGTGAGTCGACTCTCTATAGTTAAGATATTGTGTTTACATTTCGGCTTTTGCAAACGACTTAACTTTTGTAACGAAAAATATCAAACGAAATAATTGGTCCAAATCAAAAGGGTTTAATCTGGCCAAAACGTAGGTGCTTGCCAAATTTGAACGATTTGATTTGCGGATAGTGAATTATGCAAAAATGAAAAACGGAAGCAAAAACGTGACATGCTGTACACCAAAAAGTATGCATAAGATTTCAGATTTGAAACTGATCCTGCAAAATGTAATCAAAATCAAGCCCTGATATATATTTGAACCTTTTTGATAAATTTATTATAATGTGCGCCAGTGATAGAATTGTGGAAAGTGTTCGAAGTGAAATATAAATTATGTTTTGCGATTGGAACTTATTTATGGAAACAGCAACTTTGAAAAAAATCGTTAGATAACTTTTTAACTCCACCCACCCTACTCAGTAATTTTTCTGGGTTGGCAGTAAAAGGCCAAAAAATCGATATTTTATANAAAATTTCTTGAAAAAGGCCAATTTCAAAATTATTCTAAACTTTGTTTTTTCATTTCAAAAAATATTGTAAAAAACGCAAAATTTGATTGCGAACTAGAATATCATCATTTTTTCAGAACAAAATTCTTTATTTTTTCCAAAAATTGAAATTTTTGCTAGTTTTGCCTTCTACTATTTTGGCCTTTTACTGCGAACCCATTTTTCTCGAAGACGATACAGTACCAGATATCAACAAACGTTTCTTTTTTCTTTGTGTAGCCAAGTTAATTTGTGGTACCCAAAATGTTTTGTTTTTCCTGGTCAACTGGTTTACCGGTAAATGAATATCAGTTAGCTCATTTTTTTTGTTTATTTCAATCGAAATATACAGTTACTGTATTACAGTATGTAAAAAAATTGTTCGAGACCAACAAGGGAAATGTCTCTGGATCAAAACCTATAATTGGCAGGAGCATTACTTTCAATCCAGAAGAAATTGCAGCTTTTGGTCTCGAACAATTTTTTTACATGCTGTATGTATTCTTGATAATAATCTGTTCATATGAAGTTATTGATGAACATAAACTTGCAAAGAACAACACTTCAAATTGATATACTTAGTAACTAGGTGGATTTTATTTTGAAAGCCAAGCTATAGCCGATGTCAAGGGTTTGAAAATATAATTCACCTAGTTACCATTTTTTTAATGGCCGTAATTACCTAAATGAAAATTTTCATTTCGCAAGTAAAAAAACACATTCTGTATGGTTATTAATTTTCGAAAAATGTTCATCAATACACTTATAAGTTGTTGTTTTGGCCAATTATAGGCACTTTCTTCCCAAAAATTACTTAAAATCGCCGAATTTCGTTCTTTTTGTCCATTTATACGCATTTTTTAAGATACACACGACAGTTATAAATTAATTTCATTTATAACCCTGAAATTAAAAGTCTCTCTTCTTAAGGGGAGGTCGTCGCATTTTAAGGAGTTTTCAATAGCGAATTGTCGCAAAAGTACAAATCGTTGGACCAACTTTTACCTCTCTTTGATACTAGTATATTTAAACAAAAACCTTGCACCCTCAAAAAAAATCAAAAGTGACGGATGGCTCGTCCAATCAGAAACGTGGTTACAAAAGTGACGGAATTATTTTTTTAAAATGTATCTCCTCCCTGAGTTTTCAAGGTTCAACAATAATACATAATTTAAATTAACCGGAAAGATTGTGAGCAGACCGCTGAGCAGAGTTTTTGGAAAAATTCTTGGATTTGGCATCAGAATCACCAAAAACAGTATTTTGCACTAGTTAAACATAGGGTCAAAATAATGTTTTTCGGGATTCTAAAGCCAAACCAAAGATTTTTTCCGAAAACTCTGCTCAGCGGTCTGCTCACGTTCTGTCTGGTTAATTTAAAACCATGAATCATTGATTGACCTTGAAAACTCAGGGAGGAGATACATTTTGAAAAAATATTCCGTCACTTTTGTAAGCACGTTTCTGATTGGACGAGCGATCCGTTAATTTGGATTGTTTTGTAGGATGCAAGACTTTTGTTTATATATATCAAGAGAGTAAAAGTTGGTCAAGATTTGTACTTGTGCGACAATTGGCTATCGAAACCCTTAAATTGACTGGATTTTACATTTTTTTGATCTCCGCGTATCCTGTTAATTATATAAAGAGATAAAGATTTCAAAAAAATTCAATATTTTGGATGTTTTTTCATAAAATTCGAAATAAGCTTATTTTGAGTATATAGGTCTATATGCAAGTCGTATCTTTCTAACTGAACAAGCTAGAGGCCTAAATTTTACGAATTTTGAACTCAACGTGGCTTTTTAGTCATAAAAACTAAAAAATCGGAAAAAAGTGTCGAAATAAAAATGTTTTCTTTCGCGCTCGAACGGTTAAATATTTTCGCATAGTTTATAATACCGTTTTCAGAAACATTCAACTTACGAATCGTTTGGTACACTTGAAAATGTCATACGATGACATTGATGTTTAAAAATAAATTTCAAATCGTAGTCCTGGGAGTTAAAAAATTAAATTGTTACATCAGACACAACAATTTTGTTGACATATTACAAAAAACTATAGTGCACGAAAAAATAGTTTGCCATGTAGCATGAAAAAAAATACAACTTTCCCTGGCGAAGATAGCAAAAAACAGTCCTTTTCGCCAGCTTTGATACCTTTTTAGTGATAAAGTTGAAAAAAATGGTCAACAATTTTTTCCGCCTTTGAATTTCGCAGATTATGACCAATTTTGAAACATTTCCTAAATAATTAATTTAAAACTATTACCTCTCTTTGATATATTTTAACAAAAATCTTGCATCCTAAAAAACAAAAAATGAATAAATACCTACCCAAATTTCGAATAAATGTAGCTTACAGATCGGTGAAGGTGAAAAAACTTTTTGGATACATGGCTAAAATGTCCTCCTATTTTTTAAAGAAAAATAATCTCATAATTTACGAATTTCTATAATACAACAATAAAAGCGAAACGTTAGAAAATAAAAATGAGAATTAATTTCCTAAATAGGACGAAAAAAAATACGGCTTTTTCAAGAAATTTTTTGCTCCTGGTTAACCTTATTTACGGGTTGGTTCAACATGGTATCTTAAAAATATAATTTAAAACCTCTTCCAGAGATTACGAACTAACTTTTTTCTCGAAGACCATAACACATATGAACAAACGATTTTCTGCTATGTGTAGCCAAGTAAATTTGTGGCGCTAAAATTTTTTTTTTCTTGTCAACCGGTAATTGATGTTCCAAAACTGGTTAACATTTTTTTCGAGATTATCAAGCAATATTTATATGGGAAGATGCTTACAAAGCTCAATGGAGATTTTTTTGTGGTCTATCAGTTTGCTGGTTACCGGAAATAGATTGTATTGGCATTTTCAGTATACATTTGAGGAAAAATCTAAAAGCTAAGTTTTTACTTGGCCGTTCGATGCAAAAATCAATTTGCGAATATATTGTTCCGTTCTCAAATGGCAGCGGCGAAACTGGGAGGGTGTTCTTAAAAAAGCTACCTAACGACAATTTTGGAAAATCTCACCTGTCCTAATAGACAGAAACCACAGTACTCCAAAACTTTTTATTTATTTAGAAATTCAAAATGCTTCCATTCGAAGAGCAAAAACAAGAAAATTTTCGCATCGGTCAGCCACGAACAAGCTCAGGAATAAGCGAAATTCTGGTTGTCGTTGGAGGCATTTGTATGAACAAACGATTAAAAGAAGTAGACTACTATCACAAAGAACGAGGTAAATTAACATTGGTACGATTTAACGAGGTTAATTAACTGAAAAAATCAGATTATACGAAGTAAGCGCAAAAGTGACAACTTTCGTTCGAAAACGTTTTTATTCGAAAACTTTAACTGGAAAAAAGTTTCCCACCAAGAGAAAAAAAATGAAAGTGTGTCAAAATTTGGCGATATTGGTGCTGGAAATATTTAAGGCGATATCGCGGCAAACTATTTGAAAAAGTGTCCGTCCTTATAAAAGCACTCTAATGTACAATTTTAAATTTCCTGTACCAATTTTACTCCGGATTTTGATCTTCTCGCAAAATTGATGAATATTATAAAACTGTGATAAATGAATTTTGGTAAAAATGAAGTAAAACTGTAAAATGATTTTCGGCATCTGGAAGATGAAAATAAGAAAATTTATAAACGATTTTTCTTGTCTAGATATATTTTGTCATAACTTTATAACCATGTAATTTTTTTGGATAATTCTTGGGTAGCTTTTTTTTTAAAGGACACAAATAAACTATATTGACGAGGTCGAAGCTCAGACATGGTATCATCAAAGCGTTTTTTTGCATCATGAACCTGACCAAAATTCCAACGACAAATTTTTTTTCGTTTTTCCCAGTCAACCGGTAAATGTCGCTCAACCGGTTAAATCGGTTTTCCTTGGCCACTTTCCTGATAACTATATAATATAGTCTATATTCATATCCTCTGAGACGTAACAAAACACGGATTGCCTTTCTGGGACGTCGAAACTGACGTAAGAACAGGATGACAAGTTCTACACGGGAGCTATTATGCTGTTCGACAAATTAACATGAAAATCTTCTGTTATTGAAATATCAGGAGAATCGAGATTATTATAAATAATCCCGATTTTCCTGATATTTCAATAATAGAAGATTTCATGTTTCATTTTTTTTGTTAATAATTTTTTTTATTTCAATTTTGTTTTGATAACTTATTAACTTATAACTTATTTCATATGTTTCAGTTTTTTCAATTGGGGTTCGTCCTTAAAATTGATATGCATTCGAAAATGGAATGAAGTTTTTTTTATAACTATTAAACTTTTAATTTTGGATTCATAATTTTTTTAAAAGTTTAAACTTGGGCAGCGTGTGATAAATATAATACAGCAGGGTCCGGCGGATAGGTGAAACCCACGCAAAAACCTACGTTAGCCTCCGCAATCGCCCACGCATCTGAAAATAAAAACTTTTTCTCCTGCCGTCCGGCGGATAGGTGAAAGGCAAAAGATAGGGCTTTTTTTCAAAATTTCTCGGGCAAAAAGATAGGCGTTTCCGAAAAGCCAAAGATAGGCATATTTGAGTATTTTTTATTAATAACAATTCTATTTATCAATTTCTAGTTTTAACGTTTAATTTTGAAAATCTAGTACAGTTGATTTGTCTTAAAAATCTGACACAAATTTTGGTTTGCAATATATATTGCCCATCGCAATTATTTCAAAGGCCATTTTTTCACGATAACTTATATATTTGGTATAACAAATTGAATAAATGCATTCTAGAAGCTCAATTCGAATTACTGCGAGAGTCAATTATCCAAAGAAGTAGTTTCTGAGGTTTTCAAAACGGTCACTTTTGCATTTGTTGAGCGAAAATCAGCCTAAACTCTTACTCTGACTACCCTTCAATCAAATTATGTAATCTAGGCCTTGTGTTTATTGACCAATCAGAGCGTATCTTTCCAGACGTCCGGGGGATAGGTGAAATCCGGCGGATAGGTGAAGGTTTTGAGCGAAAAAACTTTCACCTATCCGCCGGACCCTGCTGTATATAATAAATAATCAATCTTTAACTCACTATTTTCGAAGATTGGGCAACCGGCTCTAAGATGGCATAATTAGATGAATCAGAATAATTCCGTTTCCATTTTTGTGTAAATAATTGAAAATAATAATGAAACAGTTATTTACGGATGTAAGAATACTAGAATTTTTTTAATAAATTTTTACTTAAATTTTTTTTTGTTAAAACGACATTTTAAGGGGGTAGGTGTCGTAATTTTTTGAGCCCCTTATAGAATTAATTTATGGTAAATTAATATCGGTTATGACTAAAGTTGACCAAGGAATCTCATGGTGCCAATTCTTTTTTCAAAACAATCTAGAACAAAATCTAGAATTTTCCAAAATTCCGAATATTTCTTTTGCTTTAACCGTAAGGGTAAAAACGCAGCGCCAAAAAATAGGGCCCGCACTGGGCCCCATGGGCGGGTAAATCGCCTCAGGAATCCGAATTCAATAGGTTAGCCTCTAATTGACCAACCGAAAGCCGCTAGAGGAGCAAAAAGGCGGGCCATGTGCAGAGGCTCTAAAAAATAAGGCTATGGGGCCAATCAGTAACGGAAAAGCCGAAAAAATGCCGTAAAAAATTGAAAAGATGCCACTAGAAGCCCGCTAGAGAGCAAAAACGCTTCGCTTATTCGGGCCTTAAAAAATAAAAAGGCAGGATGTAAAATGATTCCAGAGAAACCGAAACATGATCATTATAAAATTTTGAAAAATGCCGCACGCCAGCCGCTAAAGAGCAAAAAGTGGAAATGAAGAAGAATGTTTTTTTTTTGATAAAAAATAAGATGTTCTTGTTCGCATCAAATTTTGCTTCTTAACAATATATTGTTCAAATGAAAAACAAAGTTCAAGAAAAATTATTATGAAATCTGGAAGTTGGAAAAGAGAAGTTTTCGTTTTGTCGATTTCTCTAACATCAAAAACTATCCGAATTTACTTTTTTTGTTCCAATTTCGCTGAATTTACACTTGAATTTTACAAAAAAAATGCTCGAGAGAATTATAAAATATTGATTTTTTTCCGTGCTACCAAATTTAATCTGTATATATATATCTTTCTGTAGCAAAGTTTTTTTCATACAAAAATATTTACCGTAGCTTTTTTTCAATGAAACAACCCTTGTAGCATGATCTACTCTCGAGATATAAAGAGATATCGAAGAACAAAGTTTTTTGTATCATTTGGTTACTTGGTAAAAGCCCTCTGAAATTACGGTTTTCTGAGGCAAACTTGGGAATTTTTCGATTAAGTATTTTTTCCATAAATAATCGATTTAAAATTTTTTTATTTTCGACATTGCTTTCAATAGTAATGCCTCCGGCGGGCCCTGCCATGGGCTGTTGCTATGTATTAGCAGTGTACATAAGGCGTGATAACATTTTTGATGTACAAAAAACAGGATTGATGCAAGAAAATATGATTTCTCATGGAAAAACCGTCAAATGCAATTCCATAAATTGAAATAATTCTTGTTTAAAATCATTAAAACTTTTGATTTTTTATAAGGCTTCTCTCTTTAACTCATAATAAGAATAGCATTTCCTCCCGGGGGAGGAACAAATTTGTTTTAGAAACGATAATTGGTTATCACTAAGGGCATGGCAAATTTTTTACTTGAGTACATCATACAAAAAAACATGGTTATTTCGAAAATATTTCTTTTTATAAATATATCGATCTAAATTTTGTATTTCGACACAAATTAAATAGTTTTGGCCTCCGGCGGGCCCTGCGGGGGCTGTCAATATATATCATTATGCTACACTTAGGCTCACCTAGCTAAAAAAAAAAATATTTAAAACCGTAAAATTTTGCGGTTTATAGAAAAATAACTATTAAGTGTACCTCATGGATGGCAAGAAACTTCTCGTGAAAAGTCAGGTTTTATTGTTAAAAAATATGGTTTTTTGTTCTGCGGAACACAGAATCCATTTTTAACCCTAACTCTAGCCTTTTCCAAGAACAGCTTTGCGGTCGTTTTATACCCGTGTACACTGGACACGAGTTTACCTAACCTAATTCTAATACTTTTCTAGATAGGATTATATTTAGTGTACACATTAAAATTTTAGTGTACACTCGGGCATGGCAAAACTTTTCGTCAAAAAAAAAACAGGGTTGGTGCAAGAAAGAACCTAGGGTCCTCGCGGAACCCTAATCTCTCACCCCCACTCATTTTTTTTCCTGACAAACAAGTTTTGCAAGCGGTTTATCCCTGTGTATTACTGAGCACGAGTTTCTAAATATTTTTTTAAATTGACTTTGTTTTAAGATTCTTTTGTTAAAAAATGTTTTCGCATTCTATCTTTATTAATAAAGCATGATTAAAATCTCTTCTAAAACACTCAATTCAATGCCGAGATATATTTTTTTGAATAATTCTTGAGCTTCATTTCTACGACCTTGAAGATTTCATAGAGAATATGAAATTATTTAACTTATTTTGTGAGGATTTTCACCTTCGAACAATGTGTGTAAATTTGATAAGTTGAAACTCCAATTTCAATCAAACCAGGTTTCATATTGGTCCCTCATTTTGCTCTCTAGCGGCTCCTGTAGTCCACTTTGAAACATTTAAGTGTCATTTTCGACTTTCCTAAAACCAATTTACTCAATAGGCTAACGAAAAAATAGTTCCAGCAAATGCTTTAACATTTGCTCTCTAGCCGGCTCTTGTCGTCCACTTTAGGACATTTTAAGTGTCATTTTCGGCTTCCCTATAACAAATTAACTTAATTAGGCCAACAAAAAAATAGTCTAAAGCAAATGCTTCGCATTTGCTCTCCTCCGCGGCTTTGTGGTCATTTGGCACATTTCAATTGTCTTTTGGATATCCCTGATACAATTAACCATAAATTTGGTGCAGCATATGCTTTCGCATCATGCTTTGAATTTGGCCTGCGTTTTGTACCCTTACGCTTTAACCCGCATAAAACAGGTATTCCCACCATGATATAAACATTTTTTATTGGGACATATGACCCACCGAAAACGATGCATGACATTAAAATTATCGGAAATGTCTAAATCGATTCTAGAAATTTCAATTATTTTTAAGCCAAAATGTTAAACCTAATTATCGAATTTGACGCTGAATTGGTTAAAATTTTGATTGCTGTAAGCCAACTTTTTGATCAGTGAAATCTCAGCTTCAATTTGGTGTACTTTTGTTCGATCAGACGAACTTTTTTTTCGAACTTTTCATTTCCGGTTTACTTATATCATATCTAGAATCTAGGGTGAAATTCAAAAATCCGAGCAAACATATTGACCGACACTATATTTCATCTACCTGAGTCGAAAAAACGGTCTATTCTTGAACATTCTCGTCTAAGAGAGAAGTATCACTTTGAAGACGAAAAATTGTGCAAAATCGCGCACGTTCAAAGTTGATTTTAGAAAATTCTCAGAGCGAAAATTCAAAACAATGGGGCCTCCACACATCTATCTAGCAACCTCTCCCTCTTCCCGCTAATCTAGTGTAAATTTTCAGGAACGCTTTATGTGGAGTCTTAAAAGAAGATCCGATTTTGAAAAAACCGTTTAGTGGCTCTAGAATAGACTCACCACCCTGGTGGTGTCGATGTAACAAGGGTTGAACTTTGAGATGTGTAATCGTTAGACGAGCTAGATCTACAGAGACGAGTATCTTCAGAATCTTTACAAACTGCCCTAGATTTTTGATCTGAGGCGTGATTGAAGGTACTCAGATTACGAACACCTACCCCTTAATATCAAAAAAACTACATTTTATAATTTTATGACGTTTATACCATACGCCTACGCGAAAAATCTGTAAACAAATTTATAACGACATTTTAATATCAATTTGTACGACTTTTTAAATACTTGTCAATACGACATTTTAATTTTACGACTATTTAATGACTATCCCGTTATCAGGACGCAGTAACGAAATCAGATCGTCCTACTAAACGAACTTTACTGTAGTTTAAAATATACGGCATTTTTCAAAATTGTGATCTTTGCTTAAAATTAGTTTAAGGTTGGCAATCGCTTTGCGAAATTTCTACAGAACATGCAAATATGCATTCATATTCTGTGGTTGCCCATGATAATGATATTTATATAACTGGTGGTCATTCCGGGAATCAATGTACAGTCGATATTGTATCTTTATACCAATCAAAATTCAATCAATGGATAAAACTCCCAGGAATGTGTTAAAAATAATGTCATTGTTTCACTGTATGGCTTAAATTGGGTGCCAAAAGTCAGACAGAATGCAATATTTTTCATGCTTTATCAATTACGGGGCCCCATGGTCATTTGTGCCACTTTTTTTAGCCAAAATGTTTATGTAAATCGGCTGGAAAACAACTCGTCCGATTGAGTTTTTAGATAGCTCAACCTGAGCACAAATATTCAGAGAGAAATAAATTATTAAGAAGGTACTCAACGGTTTGTATTACAGGCTAGGGACAATATAAATGCACCAAATAGCCCCAGAAAGGCGACAACATTCATTTATGCTGATGTGAAAAAAAATTTCGAGATTTTTCCAAAATTTTCGAGTAATCTCAGAAAATTGTCCTATTCAGACTAATTTTTCATTTTATTATACACTATATTTGTGCTCAGTTTTAGACACGCACGACCGTGGATGATGTTATCATGGGAACATGTGTTAAAATCAGAGATCGGCAGACCATTCCTGAGGTATTATCCCACAAATTTAATTAAAACCAGAATACATTTTGGAGAAAGAATGCGCAAAATTTTAAAAATGCTATAGCATTTTCACATGAATTTTTGTATAAGTTTTTTGTTAGTTTTGCCATAATAAAGCATCAAATATCTCAGTTTTGCCTTAACCACCCAGACTGTCAGGTAACTTTCAAATAGAAATCCGATTTTTTTACCTTGGGTTTTTACCATTGATGAGATTTAATATATTTCAAGGGGAACCAATTATATCCTAGCATTTGTGAGGAGTCTTAAAAAGAACCCATCACATAGCGTTATTTCATAAAAGTATGGAAAAAGCTCGATAGGAGAATATCATGTCGAAAAATGATAAAAAAAGAAAATAGAGGCTAAGACATCCATGCTGCCATTCTAATTTTCTTTTTTGCAAAGATTTTCAATTAAATTTTTGTTGAAAAGTTTAGTATTTCGCGCAATTATGTTTAACCCCTGTAATCACAGAAAAAAAAAGTTCCGCCAAGGCACTAGAGCCGATATATCGGCTCTACTTTGGACGTTGTTTACAGAAAGCTCAAGGTAGTTGAAGCTTCAATTACTTTTGCAATAGAAAGCTGAAAAGTTATATTTTTGCATCAATCATTTCAAATTCTAGAATTTTGATTTTTAGTTCTAGAAAATATAGTTTGAAAACCAAGG
>SCLH01000938.1:59220-93658 GCA_004367855.1 Oikopleura vanhoeffeni | reverse complement strand
CTACCTCAGGTGGGATATAACAACATGTTTTTACGAGAACTGGACGAGATATGAAGTTTTAAAGAATAGACCGGTTACACCGATGAACAGGACAACCAGTAGGTAACGAAAATATTTGGCTTACATAAATGTCGATTTTTTTTGATTGGCCACCTAAGGGGTATCTGTTCCAGTAGAATTAGACAAGATATCAACAAATGGGGTTTTTCATATAAATCCTGACCGAATATGCAATGGTGAAAAATTTTATTTTTGTCCGCTGATCGCAAAATCGGTTATTTTGGTAATTCTGAGCAATTTCGATGACTGAATTCCGGTCACGCGATCAAACTAGGAAGCCAAAAATTTTCACCGTTTATTTTTTCCATGGTTTTACATGCAAAAAAACCGTTTGTCACTATTATGTCTCATTCTCCTAGCCGAAATCCCAGTGGCCCATTCAAAAAAAGTAACCTTTCGCGTTTATTTGCCGAGATCCAAACATTAGACGTCAACCACTTTTCATGTTTTATAATCGGATGAACCCGACCGATTTATTATTATTAGTCACAATATTCTAGAAATAAAAAATACTGTGTTTATACTAACCAAATTATTTTTAAAAAACTTGTTTATTTTTTGACTTTTATATAAATTGTCATCAAACTTTACCAAAAACTTAGAAAATTATGTCCTTCGATCCCTGTGATTTTTTTTCTTGTCTATTATTGTAGAAAATTTGGCATTTGTCAGACCGGAAGTTAATTTTTCCGAATTTTAGAATTTTTTCTTCTTGAAATAACTCCAAAGTAGGGTCAAAAGAAAGATCTTATGCTACTGAACAAAAAAGTCTGAGAAGCCAATTCTATATTTGCAATATTTTCGGTCGAAAAAGCAAAAATACAAACTCCGGTCGAAATTGAATCTTCTAGAATTCAAATAAATCTGAAATTTTCTTATTTCGGCTATTGTTTGAACATGATCGGATTAATTTGAAAAAATGCGGGAAAAAGACCCGAGACCCTAAATTCATATCCCGCCTAAGTTTCAAGACTTACGGTTTGTAAGGGAATTAGAGCATCTTCGTATCGTTCCAGCTGGAGAAGAGCTTGCCCAAGTAGATAATTTCCCTTTACACTATTTTAAAATGTCAATTTACGATGCTCAAAGGTGTAATGACTGAAAAACCTATTTGGACAATGTTGAATAGCTTCCCGCGCATCCGTACACGCATCGTCATACTTTTTAAGCTTTATTTTGCATAGGGCTCTGTTGGTGAAAAGTAAATCGTTCGTGGGCGCCTTTTGAATCGATCGCGAATACATTTTCAAGGCTTTATGAAGATCTGAGAACTTGGTCAATGAGGAAAATAAAGGCGGCGGTAATTTTTATTTCAAAATTTCATGCGTTGATTTTAAAATTTTTATTCAGATTGTTGTAAAGATCTAATGATCCGAGAACTGGGTCCAAATAATCCACGCGTCCTACTAAACGCACTTTTATGTAACGTCTTATCAATGGACAATTTTTGATTGAAAATTTGAATGAAAATTTTGCCTTGCAAATATTCTGTGATGAATGAAAATTACAAATGTCGAATTCAAAATTTCAAGAAAACAAAAAATTCTCAATCAAATTTTTAGTTATATTTTTGATCTTTTCCTTGATCATATTTTCTGTGGGCAAAAAGTTTATTTCCTTCATCTTTGAGAGATTCCCAAGTTTCCCTCTTGGTTTCTTGTTTCCCCTTTTCGTACTTATCCTTTGCCATTTCTAAGGCAAATTTAAATTTAAAAATAAATACATTTTGATAGTTCCCGTTTTTTATTATATATAATCTAGTAGAAGAATTAAAATAAATGTAATAGCTCGTGAAAGAAAACTTGATCTTGAACAGCCATGAAATGTAGTCACGTGAGATATTCTATAATATAAATTTGATAACAAAATTAAATAAATTTATATAGAATTAAATAATTTACTTAATTTTGAAACAAATTATATACGTTTTAGAAAAGCGGAGACAGAATTTGAAAAAATCTGGTGTAATATGATATCTTCGGACGCCTTGAAATATGACACCAAAAGTATAATTTAATGAAATTCCCGATGAATAGTTAAAACAGAAAATACCAGGGCCATAAATCGATTATGGTTCCAGTCAGGTTGAAACGCTTAAAAATGAAAAGCAATGTATCTTAAAAAACTGAAAATTTGGTGTTTAACCCGTCTCAACTATAATCAAAAAGTCCTGGGGCTGAGCACAATCCAGATGTCTTAATTTGAACTTGACAACAATGAAGAATAAAATAGTTATACAACAGGGGGCGGCGGTATCTTTTGCATGGAAAAAACTTTAAAATTGGATGAAAAACGCCAAAAAAAATTTTTAAAAAACAATTATTTGCGTTTTTATGTATTTTTAAACTTTCCACGCAAATGGTACATCCACCACAACAGGGATCGTCACTCATCATGTAAATTTGCTAGGACGTAAATTTG
Organism: Oikopleura vanhoeffeni; assembly: GCA_004367855.1. Classification (NCBI taxonomy): domain Eukaryota; kingdom Metazoa; phylum Chordata; class Appendicularia; order Copelata; family Oikopleuridae; genus Oikopleura; species Oikopleura vanhoeffeni. Next base: position 91,177 of record SCLH01000938.1, on the reverse strand, counting down.
CTAGAACGGTAGTACCGTCACGGTACCAGATACATTTTCCTGCTCCATTTTCGAAGAAATAAATTGCAAACGGCCCGGATAAATGTGGTGGTAATTATTGGAGAGTTGAACATGGGTGGAAATTTAAAAAGAATTTGGTTTATTTGTCTTCGGCTTTTCGATAATAATATTTGTCGATTATTTTACGGGGAATTCGCTTTAGCAATTCTGGAGGGAAGATTCGGAGTAATTCCCATCCTTTATCTGAATATTTTTGATAAAATTTTATATTGTAACAAAAAAATGTTTGCCGTAATCGGACACCAAGGTGTCAAATAATATAATCGGACAATGAGGGCCAAATTGCATATCGATTACGGGGCTCTTGGCACATATTAGCTACTTTTTTAGCCAAATTTTGTATATAATTCGGCTTTTGAAAACGACCCATCCGATTAAGTCCTTATATAGCTCAAACTGAGCACAACTATTNTGATTCCTTAGGTATGATTTGCTGAAAAATTATATTTTTTAATGCAGCAGTTCAAAAATGACTGCATAAAATACTTAGAGAGAAATTGATATTTTTAAAAGTTTTTTAGTCCGAAATTTATTTTTTTTATTTTTCTCGAATAAAATCGACAATGAAATTTCGAATGGCGCAAAATTGACTTCGTTGCATGTGTAAATTAAGAGAAAGACCGCCGTCGGTTACCTCTTTAAGTTCAAAGAACGTTGTTTCAACCTTTAAATTTCCAAGCATTTAAGGGTATCCCTGCTCCTACATTTTCTGCAGTTATTATGTCATAAAAATGCACCAAATTAATTGTTTATGTTTTGAACGCATAAAACAACCCAAATGACAACAAAAAAATTTTCGAAAATTTTGCGTTTTTTTGATTTTTTCTAACTATTTTTCTCAAAATTTTGTTCAAAAATAAAGTTTGTGTCAATTTGACCAGTAAAACTTAAAAATATCGGGTTGACGTAAGCCAATTTTCTCTTCAGTGTTCTCCCAGCTTTCTTTTGAGCCTACTTTCGAAAAAATCGAAGCACATTTTTGTTTCGGAAATTTTTCCACGTGACTTTGAAAAATTCATATTTTGAGTTTAGGGTCAAAATTGAAAAAAACGACTCCTCAAAAATTTCTATTTGTTTCGAGCTACCGTTTGCAAAAATTTGAGTGAATTTTGAAATTTAACCTACGAGGAGATAGATTTTCCGATGAACAAAGTCCAAAAAACGGTGGTTTATCGCATATTCTAGAAAAAATATAGCACTTATCGACAAAAGCGCTCCTCAGAAGTTTTAAATACTAATTATACAAGTTATGTTAAAATTAAGGTTTATTTCAAAATAAAACCTCAGAGGAGATAGATTTTCCGTTTTGGCTTAGGTCTCACTGTCTCGCTTATGTGTCTGGGAGTGTAAGCATACAAAAAAGTTTTGACACATTTCTTACGCAAGCTGAATGCTAGTTCTACAAACCGGCTAATTTGAATTATATCCTCGAGGCCCTGTTTTGATAATATTCTATCGAGAATATGTCATTAGGAGCAGGGATACCCTTAAGGGGGTATGACTGGCAGATTTTACATATTCACGATGATATATTCTGAAAACTAAAAGCTTATGAGAAAAACCGTTATTGCTGATTTGTAGATCTATCCTTAATCTTGCGAAAAAGTACATCACAAATTATTTTTGACCATTACACCAATAGGTACAGTATCGTAACAAGGTGACATTTCAAAACTCAAAATCTATCTCCTCCCAGACGGTATATCAAATGAGCTCAACTTTTCACAGATAACGTAAACGGTTAGTATGTCAAACTTTCAGTCACAAGATTTCTGATCCGGTGACTAAACAATTTTAGAACGCCAAATAACCGACGATTTTTCACAATTCAGACTTCAAAATCTATCTCCTCCTCGGAATATTTGCAAAGTGGGTCAAAATTTGTATCAAGGTACTTCCTCAGAACTTATGTTAAAAATGTCACAGATTTTTTGGCAATTTCCAGCCTTAAAACTCGAAATATGATTTTTTGTCCATTTTCAAAAAAATTTCCGAAAAAATGCTCGATTTTTCAAAAGTAAGTTCAAAGAAGCCATAAACATGATGAGAAAGTTGGCTTACGTCAAGGCGATATTTGAAGTTTTAGTTGGTCAAATTCGAGCAAACTTATTTTGTACTTCATCTTTAAAAAAATACTTAGAAAAAATCGAAAAATGCGAAAAATTTCGAAATTTTTTTTGAGTTGATGAGTTCTTAGTACCACTTAAGATCACTTTATCATTTGGAGCATTTTTAATGCCTCTAAGGCCCTTATTAATAAGGACATGCACACCCCTTAATATCAATTTGATATATAAGCTTTTAAAATTTTGAATTAATTTTTCATATCATTTGTGGCTTTTTTTTATTGAATTTTTAGGATGTTTTTGGTTTCATTAAATATTTCACCTGTTAGCTCGAGGCAATTAATTAAACTGAAAAAATTTTCACCATGGAAAATTTGATCGATAAAAATACTCTACAGACTTCTGATTGAAATTTTGCAGAGGAAAACATCAACAAATTTTATAATTTTGACAAATAAATTGATCTGATTGAAATTCTGTGAAATTGCAACCGAAGGTACCCTTATTAAGTAAATACTAAAAACGAACGAATATTTTCGGGTAATTAGTCTTCAACTGTGTTCTTGACCTATTACCATCAGGAAAAATTGGGGAAGTTGATCAAAAAATGAGATCATTAAATTTGTATAAAAAATAAATAAATTTTGTAGGACGTTATATTTTCGATTTTAAAACAAACATTAAGTTATCAAAAAACATTTGAATTTGACAAATTTGTTCTTTGATAATTTACTAGATTATTGTGTGCTCAGTTTGAGCTTTTTAATGACTGAATCGGATAAGTTGTTATCCATAAGCAAATTATATTAATTTTGGCTAAAAAGTTGACATAAAAGAATGAACAATACCGTTATAAATACACTTGTCACATTTCAAATTTATCACTTATTTAAATTTGTAATGAATTCTAGGAAATTGAGATAATTTGACCGAATAGCGTTAAATGATTTTGTATATCTCCCAAGTTCATTTCTGCTCGTCAAGGTTCCTTTATTACCATCTACACGTTTTGTTGAGGCGAAATCTTCAGCACGAAAGTAGACCGTTTTTTATAGCACCTTGATTTATGCGTCCGTAATTATTTTTTGTGATGATTTCGTTTGAAGTCGAGTTTTGGTACACAAAATAATATCTAGACATATCATCCAAATTGTTCCTGTGAACTTAATTAAGACATTAAATAGAAGGTAGTCACTCAAATATATCCTGATTATACCGTTTTCATTCAATTATTATCTTATTATATACCGAAATAAAACAAAAATTTATCACAGAAATTAACACTTGAATCTGAAGACTCCAGAACTACTGTTTGAAAAATCTTCTGTATAAAATTTTGTTTTAAAAATTAGACTTCAAATTGTTGGAGCAATCAAGATTTTTTCATTTTATCTTAACATTTTCCTCAAAATTTTTGCTCAAGTATGAATATTCTAGCCCTCCTCACTCTTCTTTACGAGTTCGGTATCGCCCATTAGACAGATTTTTTTAGAAAGTTTTTTTTTGTACATGATACTTTCTGGAAGGGTTTAATAAAAGCTGTGTGCTTAAATTTCATCGAATTGAAGTTCGCACACCATTCAGGTGAAGGGCTCAAGTTAGAAAAAACTTTGTCGAAGTTTTAAAAAAGTCTCAGAGTTCTAAAGAGTTTGTAAAGTTTTGAAAACTTTGTCGAATTTTTAAGACATTTGTCGAGTTTACAAGAAAATTTTTAAATTTATCGATACATTTGTCACTTATCCAAAATAATTGTCAAAATTTTTCAAAGACTTTCAATTCTCAAGAAAGAAATTCTCAAATTTAGATGAATTTGCCAAATTTTGATTTGAAATTTGCCAAATTTGCAAAAATTTGCCAAATTTGAGAGAACAAAATTTGCTAAATGTTAAGAAATTTGTAAAATTTTAGACTTGTCAAATTTTAAAGACATTTGTATATTTTTCAAATTTGTCATATTTAGGAAAAGCTAAATTTTGAGAAAAATTTATCGAATTTTGTGAAATATTAAAATTTATTTGATGTTAAAGAAAAGTGTTTTTATTTTTTTGAAATTTTTTCTAATTGTGGAGAAAACTTCCAATTTCCTTTTGAATGTTTTTTTAAACAAAAAATATTAGAAAATTATGTAATAAATAAAAAATTTTTATTTTTCAAAATTTTTAAAGAAAATTATCCAATTATGAAAGGAATTTCAAATTTTACAAAGCTTAAATTTTTGGAAGAAAAAATTTATCGAAATTTGAGAAAATGTTTGAAAATTTATAAAAAGTTTAAATTTTTGTTAAAGTCCAAAAATTTTTTTAATTTCTTACAGTTTTTTTTTTAATTTATGATAAGTTTTTTGAAATTAAGCTGTTTGGCCTAATTTGACAATGTTTTGATAGCGGAATTTGTTTAAATTTGAAAATTCTTTTTGCAAATTAGAAATATTAAAAACTAAGAAATCTCATATCAACAAGGAATTTGTAAATTCTTGCTTTTTAATTATCGCAAGCTTGAAAATTTTTCGAATTCGAAATTAAATAAAAAAATTTCAAAATCAAAGGACCATTGTCAATGGTTAATTGTAATTGTTTTGAATACTAAAAATTAAGCTGTTTATTTTATTTGACATGATCTTTGATTTCTAAAATTTTTTCAATTTATATCTCGGATTCGAAATGTTTCAAAGCTAAAATAAATTACAAATTGAATAAATTTTCGTTATCCAAGAAACAAGTGTCAAATTAGAAAAACAGCTAATTGAATTTCAATTCAGAATTATTTCAAATAAATTTATGAATAATTGAAAATGAAAATTACGTTCAAAGTTTTACAATTTTTTTTGGAATTCAAACCAATAATTCAAACATTGGTTATAAAAATATTTATAATTTTCTTAAAATTCGATAATTTTTGATTCAAAATTTAATAACTTTGTAGAAAATTAAAAATCTTTTATAATTGGAATTGTCGTCAAATGTTTACAAAATTTTTAAATAGCTTTATCTAAAAATGTATGATATTTTTTTTCTAAATATGAAATTTTAATTAATTTTTTGAAAAATTTCTGTAATTTTCTTTAAATTTGTAAGTGTTTTCGATAATTAGAAATTTTTGAAAATTGGACAATTTTTCTCTTAAAATCAAAATAAAATAAGAAAATTTACAAATTTATCCTTTGAATTCTAAATTTGACAAGTTTCTTTTGTGTCTAAAATTTTTCTTATTTCAAAACTTTGTTTGGAATTTGTAACTTTCTCGAACATTTGACAAGTTTCTTGAAACTTTGTTTGCACTTTTTTTTCTTTAACAATTTGCAAACATTTCTTTGAAGTTTTGATTTTAAGAATTTCAAAAAATTGACTGTAATTTTAAATGAAAATTTTCGAATGTATTGGGCTCATTTACTCAATGCCTGTTTGGGGTCTTAGCGTCCACGCTAAGGTGGACCAAAATTACGATTCACAAAATTATTCATGAATTGTCGATTTTCTTGAAATATGTGGTGAAAATTTCAGGGTTATAACATTTTTTTGGTTGGGAACTTTTTCTTGATATGTCTATAAACTGATGGCTCATACTGGATATGCAATAAGATCAATATCATGCAAGTTATTTATTTTTTTTCAAAAACGTAAAAAAAGCATATTTTGGCCATTTCTTCAAAAAAAAAATTTCTTCATTTTTCATGAAAAAAATTTCAGATGGAAATATGTTTGTGGTCTTGAAAACGGCTCTTTAGGTTCATAGAGTTGCAAGCTACATGCTGATATTAGATTAAAATGATTCACGCAAGGTTCAAGATTTTTTTCCATCAAAAACTTTTTTAAAATTAATAAGTTGTCGAAATTTTTCAGTTTTTAGTTATTTTTTAATATTTCAACATTTGTGTATGTTTTGGACTGCTTATAATGTTCTCTGCACCATTTACCCAGGACATTTAAGGTATAAGTTGAAGATTTTTTTTATTACATTTATTTTTCTACAGGAGACTTGTGAGTGAAAAAAAAATGCGAAATTTTTTTTTCAACTCTGAGCCCTTCGCCGAAAGGTTCCGAACTTCAAATTTTGATAAAACGCTGGCACCCCCTTTACAAAACTTGGCCCTTCTCCAAAACGATTATCAAATAACAAAAAAATCGTCGTTTAATTTCGCGTTTATATTCGGTTTTATCATGTCCGGTACGCTATTATGGTCATTTTGACACCAGGAGTTAAAAAATTTCGAAAATGCAACCAGACGCAATTTTTTTGCTCCAAATGAATTAAAGGAACACGATGGAGTACTTAAAATTCCTAGTTTATGAACTTGGTTTCGACCAAGGTTTGAGAGGGACAGCGCCTACTCTCCAGGGCTCTGGACCGCTAAAAAAACTGTGGGTTTCCTCTATGCAAGACACCGATCATGAATGTTTGTGCAAGCAAAAACTGTTACTTAAGGAGTACGGGTCGCATTTAGAGACTTCGGAATGAAATTTTCTAGATTATCGTTAAAATGTTTTTTTCTGAACAATAATGCGACAAAAATAGTGATAAGAAGTCTTATTATTTCAATTGTCATGAAAAGTTTTTTTATCGCGATTTGAGGAAATTATTTCTTTTCATTTTTTTCAAATTTGGAAATTTCTGGAAATTTGAATCGCTGTTTCCAAAAAAACGAATAAAAAGCAAATTGTGGACCTTGGGCCCTCTGCCCGTATCCTTAGGATCGTATTCATACTGTTTAAGGATTCATGCCGTCAAATCAGCGAGGAGTAGTATTTTTCCCCGCAGGCACTCAAAATAAGGCCAAAAAAACAGTTTTTGTGCGCATTTAGATCCGGATGAATATTAATATGAGCAAATCGGACCTTGGGGTTCTGCCCCTTCTCATGTGGTCAATAAAGCTATAAAAGTATTTTCTATTCTCAAAACTCAGGGGGAGTAGGCTTTTTGAATTGAAAATATTTGCCACTTTTGAAAGTCGTTCCTGATGCGTGCGGCCAATCAGAGGCCTCGATTGTGTTTTTGTGGAAGCAAATTAATGTTCATTATCCCTAAACTGAAATCATATGGTCGTGCTGTGCTTAGTATTTCATTGAGGGCCACGCTGAAACCCTGTTTTTGCCTTTAATGCACCCAGTACTCCCTTTAAGAATAGGAATTCACCAAAACACGACTTTGCTGTGACTGCAAAGCAGCTCCTTACTGTCAAAATGGAACGCAGTTTTTCGGTTTCAGGTAAAGTAGTTTCCAACCCTTTAGGCTCCGAGGCCAATTTAATTAACTGAAAAAAAATTTTAACCATTGAAAATTGGATCGATAAAAATACTCTACAGATTCTGATGAAAATTTGCCGAGAAAAAACATTCAAACAAATTTTTAAAATTTGACAAATAAATTGATCGGATGAAATTCTGTGAAATTGCAACGAAGTACCCGCGTATTAGTAAATACTAAAACGAACGGAATATTTTCGGGTAAAAATTAGGCTCTCAAACTGTGTCTTGAACCTATTACCATCAAGAAAAATTGGGAAGTTTGATCAAAAAATGCAGACACTAAATTTTTATAAAAAAATAAATAAATTTTTGGTAGACGTTATATTTCGGTTTAAAACAAAATTGAAGTTATCAAAAAAAATTTGAATGTTGGACAAATTTTTTCTATTGTGATAATTTACTAGATATGTCGATGTGCTCAGTTTGGAGCTTTTTTAATGACTGATCGGATAAGTTTTTCCATAAGCAAAATTATATTTAAATTTTGGCCTAAAAAGTGAATAAAAGCATGAACAAGTACGTTATAATACACTTGTCACAATTTAATATTATCACTTATTTAATTTGTATGAATTCAGGAAATGTGAGGAGAATTGTGACCGAATAGCGTTTAAATTGATTTTGTGATATCTTCCCAAGTTCATTTCTTTGCTGCGTCAAGGTCCTTTATTACCATCTAACACGTTTTTGTGAGGCGAAATCTTCAAGCCGAAAATATACCGTTTTTATAGCACCTTGATTTATGGTCCGTTAGTATTTATTTATGATTTCGGATTTGCTGAGTCAGTTTTGGTACAACAAATAAATCGTAGCATGATTCCATCAAATTGTTCCTGTGAGGCTTAATTAAGAATTTAAATAGCAGGTAGTCATCAATATATTCTATGATATATACCGTTTCATTCAATTATTATCATAGTAATAATCACGAAATAAAAACAAAATTATCACAAAATTTTAAAATAAGACTTCAAATTGTTTGAAGCATCAAGATTTCATTTTATTTAACAATTTTTCTCAAAATGTTTTGCTCAAAGTATGAAATTTCTTGCCTCTTCACTCTTTTTAGGAGTTGGTATAGCCCATTAAACAGTTTTCTAAGTTTCGACGTGTTTTCTGCATAAACTGAGAAGTGCGTATTAAAAAAACTTGAAAAAACAAAACAGTCTTTCAGATCATTTCAAACATTATTTGACAGGATACATTTCAACCTTATCTCTGTACGGGAACTTGAATAAGCTTAAAACAATTTATTCTTTTGCCAAAAAATTTTTTGTTTAGCAATTTTTTCTGTTAAAGGAATTTCTTTGTTAAAAAATTTTTTGTTAGAAAAGTGTTGTTAATAAATATATATGTTTGCTGCCTACACGTATACAGTTATTTTAAGATTATCTTCTCTATTTAAAATTTCACCGACTAATATGCTTCTTTAAAACAAATATCAATTGATTTCAAGCTTGTTCCTGATTGGAGGAGCACAATCCATGGTCTTAAATTATATTTCAAGATGATGATTGAAAAAAATGGAATTCGGTGTCGAACGTCATAACATTTGGCAAGTTTTGAGTGAAATAAATTCTATTATTTTTGATTTAATGCAGGCGCTTCAACCTATTTCTCCCAAACTCTATTCGTCTGCAAAATTATGTTGAGAGTAATAAAATTTGAATAATGAATAAAAATGGTATTCTACCATATTTTTATTTGGTCATTCCAGAAAAATAGTTTGAAAATTATTTAACTAGAATTATTTTTGACCAAAAGTTTGTGTCTCGTTTGATTTGAAACAAATATTGAAAACATATTTTGAACGAAAAATAGGGCATTTTTTAGTAATGTTTGGAAATTTTCTAGAAAATTTTTTCATAATTTTGCTTAGGATCGAAAGTTTTAATTTGAACTCAAAATTTTGCTTAAAAACAAAGCCATAGACAAATGTGAAATAAAAAAATTTGAGGAAATAAAAATCAGATTTCAATGTGTTTAAAGCTATTCCTTGTAGAGAATTATTGTCTGATTCTTTAGAATTTTGTACTCTGTTTGCAGAACTTTTTCAAAAAAAAAAATGTTTTAGGTTCCGAAAAGTGACCTTTTAGTTTTCGGGTTCTCATGAGAGTTAAATAGCGTATCAAAATAAAACTAAGTTAACTCAACAGCGAAAGTTTTTTCCGAGGCTGTTTTTCTTGCAGCGTTATCGGGCATGTACTCGCGGAGTCAGAATTAACCGGTAAAGTATAGCTTCGGTACGGAATGATATTTTAATGACATAACATGCCTACCAAAGATGCGCAATTATCGGTTTCTGAAACGAGTATAATAAACTGAGGTTATAAGTGACGGCAAGGTTGGCGCAAAGGCGGAATTGGTTATTCGGAGTAGAACCGAAAGTTATATTTTCTCATGCTATAAATTGCCTTATAGCGCCATCTTGCTTGTTCTTAATGACTCTTAGTTCATAAAACCCTTTCCAGAAACGATAATTGCACATTTTTGGTACGATTTAATCATGTTAAAATATCACTTCCGGTACCGGAAGCTCACTTTCCGGCTTAGTTTGACCAGCCGGTACATCCGATAAGGCTGCAAGAAAAAATCAGCCTCGGACAATCTTTCGCTGTCGCAGTCAAACTAATTTTATTTTGTTGTACGCTATTTTGAACCTCTCCCGTGAGCACTACAAAGGTCACTTTTCGCCACATTAAAACAGTTTTTGTTAATCTTCAAAACTAAAAAAAAGGTCTTCAAATGACCAGAAAAAATTGCTCTACAAGATAGCTTAAACACATTAAAAGCGAGTTTTTAATTTTTGAAATTCCTTATGTTAATCGTCTAATGCAAATATTCGCTAGTTACAAAAGTTGCCTTGGATTCTGACATATCACTTTGTCATATAATCAGTAAAACATTTTCACAAGAGCCCATATCCTTTTAATACCTTATGTTAATCTATGATGTGCGGACTGGGAGCAATCCTAACACTCCTAAACCCTCCTAGCCACTCATGAGGCCATCGCTTTTCAGCCCGCACATCATTTAGATTAACAGAACAAGAGTCAAAGGGATATGCGTTTCTGTCAAAATGCACCGAACCCTTAAACTGATGACTCAAAGTGAAGCAGGAAAATTTAAGGTCATATCAAGAGAAATTAAGAAGATATTAGAAAAAATGCCTCAGAAGCGATCTACTGGCCCAATACTTAAAAGAGGTAACCAGAGGACTTCAGATTACACCCATTAATTATGTTGCAAGTGTGCATCGCTAGTGCCGCTTGTGAGCATGTTTTGGTAATTTTCAAGGTCCATTAAGGGGTGTGGTTTGGCAGTGTTGTTGAGATTTTGGAGGTTCGTACGGCGAAACCAATTCAGATGAACATTCCGAGGAACACAAATGATTAAATCTATCATTTATCTCGGGATTTCACTTAACAATTAAGTACCAAACTTACAAACCATCGGGTTAACGCGGTTAAACACGCGTCCTTAGCTTTTGTCTATGAAACAAGCGATCCTAGACTCTATATCGGAAATTTTCAGATTTGAGAAACATCTGAAGAATAATGAGTTTTTTAGTAAAAAAGCCAGAAATGCCCATATTTGGATATAAGAAGCTCAATGACTCCTGAATACATGTCAACGTTAGCATTTTTTTGTATGTCGGCCTTGATAGGCTGTCCAATCGTCCAAAAAAAATGCAGCGAAATTGACAATTTTGAAATAAATGATATCAGACAATAAAAAGGCACCAAATGCTTCCTTAGTATTGAGGTGCTGAAAAAAAATTAATTTGTTTAATGCAGCAGTTCAAAAATGACTGCATTAAAATACTTAGAGAGAAATTGCTATTGGTAAAGTTTTTGAGTCCGAAATTTATTTTTTTTATTTTTCTCGAATAAATCGACAATGAAATTTCGGAATGGCGCAAAATTGGACTTTCGTCTTGCATGTGTAAATTTTAATAGAAAGCACCGCCGTCGCGTTACCTCTTTAAGTCAAAGAACGTTCTGTTTCAACCTTTAATTTTCCAAGCAATTTTTTGAAAAGGGTATCCTGCTCCTACATTTCTGCAGTTATTTGTCATAAAAATGCACCAAATTAATGTTGAGGTTATTGAAGCATAAAACAACCCAAATGACAACAAAAATCACTTACTTCGAAATATCGCCTTGACGTAAGCCAACTTTCTCATTCCAGTGTTCAACTGGCTTTCTTTTGAGCTTTATTTTAGAAAAAATCGAAGGACTTTTGTTTCGGAAATTTTAGAAAATGACCAAAAAAATCGATATTTGAAGTTTTAGCTGAAATTGCAAAAAAGCCCGTAAGAGTCTCTTACAATTGATCTTTCGGCAATACTTTGATAAAATTTTATCATTTTGCATTATAGATTCGAAGTTCTGGAAATTGTGAAAATTGTCGGTTTTTGGCGTCTAGAACTGGTTTCCCGTCGCCGGATCAAAAAAAGCCCGTCTGAGAAAAGATTAACATACTACCGTACGTGATCTGTTGAAAATTGAGCTCAATCGATATACCGTCTGGGAGGAGATAGTTTTTGCAGTTGTGGAAAATGTCACCTTGTTACGATGACTGTACCTATTGGTGTGATGGTCAAAATAATTTGTGATGTACTTTTCGCAACGATTAAGTAGCATCTACAAATAAGCATTTTCGGTTTTTCTCATAAAGCTATTTAGTTTTCAGATATATCATCGTTGAATATGTAAAATCTGCCAGATATACCCCCTTAGGCTCCAAGGCGATTGATTATTAACTGAAAAAAATTTTAACCATGAAAATTCGATCGAAAAAATACTCTACAGACTTTCTGATGAAAATTTGCCGAGAAAAAACATTATTTAAATTGTTTATAATCAATGGTTTGAGAAGAATTTTATCTCACTTTTTTTGCCGATTTTTTGTAAAATTTACTGAAAACGCCGATTTTTTAAAAACTGACGGGAACATACATAAAATTTGAGAAAATCAGTTTTTTAGGAAAGTTATTTAAGTTATTATGACCAGAACAAATTTTCTCGGCTGTACGAAAATCTCAATTATTTCTCGCTTCAGTTGATGACAAATTTTGAACAAATAAATGATCGATTAAAATTTTTGGAAATTGCAACGAAGTACCGCTTATTAAGTTAATACCTAAAACGAACGAATATTTTCGGTACAATTAGTCTAAACTGTAGTTCTTGACCAATTTCCATCAAGAAAAATTGAGAAATATGATCAAAAATGAAGATAATTAAATTTTTTAAAGAAAATAAATAAATTTGGTAGACGTTAAACTTTCGATTTTTAAGCTAAAATTGAAGTTATTAAAAAAACCTATTGGATTTGGACAAATTTGTTCTATTTGATAATTCACTAGATATGTGTGCCCAGTTTGAGCTATTTAATGACTGAATCGCAATAAGTTGTTCCAGCAAGACAGAAGCAAATAATTTAAAAATTTTGGCTAAAAAAGTGACATTCAAGCATGAAAAAGTACCGTTTTATAAATACACTGGTCACCAATTTATTCATTTCAAATATTATCTTCTATCAAATATTTGACAATGAATTCTAGAAAATGTGAGGATAATTGTGACGATAGGGTTTGAATTGCGTTTTGTCGATATCTCCCAAGTTCATTTCTGCTCGGTCAAGCGTCCTTTATTACCAATCTAACACGTTTTGTGAGGCGAAATCTTCAAGCCGAAATATTACCGTTTTTATAGCACCTTGATTTATGGTCGTTATATTTATTTTAATGATTTCGGTTTGCTTTGAGTCAGTTTTTGGTACACAAAAATAAATCGTAGCATATTCATCCAAATTGTTCCTGTGAGGCTTAATTAAGACATTTTGAAATAAGCAGGTAGTCAATTCAAAATATATTCATGATTATTACCGTTTTTATTCAATTTTATTCATTATTATAATCACCGAAATAAAAAATAAAAAATTATCCACAGAAATTAACACGTTGACTCCAGAACATACTGTTTTAAAAATCTGCTATAAATTTGTTTTTAAAATTAGACTTCAAATTGTTTGAGCAATTCAAGATTTTTTTCATTTATTCTTAACAATTTTCCTCAAAATTTTTGCTCAAAGTATGAATTATTTCTTGCCTCGTCAATCTTTTTAGGGAGTTGTATAGCCCATTAAAACAGTTTCTATGTTTTCGCGTGTTTTCTTGATAAACTGAAAAAGTGTATAAAAAAAAACTTAAAAAAACAACAAGTCTTCAAGATCATTTTCAAACCATTATTTGGACAGGACGTTATACTTCAACCCCAACTTACATGGGAACCTTGAATAAGCCAAACAATTAATTGCAAAACAATTTAATTGCTTTTTTCAAAGATTTTTTGTGAGCCAATTTTTTCTGTTAAAGAATTTTCAATGTTTAAAAATGGTGGGAAATAAAATAATATTTTCGCTGCCGAGTATTCATTCTGTCAGATAATTCTTTCTCTTGTTCGATTTTCGATCTTGAGACTTAAAATGACAGTAATTAAAATACATTTGGATTTGGGAGACCAAATTTGTTCTATTGATAAATCACTAGAATACGTGCTGCCCAGTTTGAGCTAATACTAATGACTGAATCGGATAAGTTGTTTTCGGAAGCAAAATTTATTCAAATTTTGACTTATTTATAGGTATACTTGGTCTGAAGAATGATTTAATTCATGTTCATATTATTCACGTACCAATTTTGAAATGAATTTCTAGGAAATGTGAGGATAAATTATATTCTCAGATAAAGGCGACAGACTTCAAAATAATTGCTCTAGCGATATTATTTGTCTAGGATGATTTAGGAATGAGGGCGTATTTAATTCTCTTTAAGCAGGCTGATTTCACTAAATATAATCAATTCTTAGTATGTTAATTTCTTGTTCATTTTTTTATGTTCGCTGGGCGTAGCCACCGTTTCCTGGATGTTCTTTCTAAGTTTACCAAAAAACGTAAAAAAAAATTGTCAGAGAAATCCAAAATCACTCTTCAAGGTTAAAGAGAAATTAGATTTATAAATCCAGACAAGTTTTTCTGAAAGGCTGAAAGCTGCAATTTGTAATATAAGAAAATTTCCATGAACATTTTAAATCTCAGTTTAGTTTTGTGTTTGGTTTCAAAAATTTCTTCTATCAAGTATTATATATCGTCAGCAGGGATCGCGATTTTTTTGGAAATTTTGCTGGGCCAGTGCGGGGCGAGGGCGAGGATTTTTTCTTCACTGCAATTTTTTGGAAGAACCCATTTGTCAGCCATTTCGGTTAAGGCGAGGCAGGCAATTATTGCCTGGCAATAGCGCAGTGAAGACCGCAATAGGGACTGGGCGAGATTATTTGTTTTGACTGGAGTTTTTTGATTATAACCAAATACAGTAGTAAGTTATATTTTAAAAAGCTAATCAAATTTAAGCTAAATTTCCGCAGAAATATTTTTTTGGAATTATCGTTATGATTTGCAAATTAAAAAATCAAATGAAATAATTTTTACACATTTTATACATTAAAGAATTTTAGAATTTTACATCAACCAATATAAAGTTCTTCCTATAATCGTTTGGCACTCTCAATTTTTAGGTAGCTAAATTAATGATCAAAAGGACAAAAACATACAATCAGCGATTTCGAAAATTAACAAAAGTCTTTACATTAATTATCAAATAGCAAAATTTTAAGTAGCGTCAGCACCGTGAATTTCGACCACTTAGAAAGTAGGAGTTAAGTAAAAAGCTTTTGAGCACTTTTAGATTTTATATTTGATAATCCAAAAATATTTTTTTTGAGATTTTTGTCTAAAATTTTAAGGAGGTGGTGGGTGCTCAAAGTTTTCAAACTGATTTTTCTCACTTTTTCCTCCTGGGAGTTAAAATTTCGAAAATTTCAGGGATAATTGAATTTGTGTTTCAAAAATGAACTCAAATAAATTTTTTTTTTTATCATTTAAGGGGGTATTAGGCTTTGACAGTTTCGGGAAATTTCTTGACAATATTTTTTTCAGAATTTTTCACAGAAGAGTTGGAAAATGGTATTCGGAGCACTTTTAGGTTTTATATTCAATTATTGGAAAATATTGTTTTTGAAATTTTTTTATACATTTTAAGTGGGTTGCGGATGCTCAAATTTTTTAAACTGATTTTTTTAACTTTTCCCCCCTTGGAGTTAAAATTTCCAAAATCTTAGGGATAACTAAATTTGTGTTCCAAAAATGGACTAAAATATAAAAAAAAAAATTTTGATAATTTAAGGGGGTATTAGGCTATGACAGTTTTGGGAAATTTCTTCACAATATTTTTGTCCAAACTTTTCAAAGAAGAGTTGGAAAGTGTAATTCAGAGCAGTTTCAGGTTGGATATTTAATTATTGGAAAATTTGTTTTTTAATGAATTTTAAGGCGGTGGTGGGTGCTCAAAGTTTTCAAACTGTTTTTTTAATTTTGTTCTCCTTGGAGCTATAATTCTGGAAATTTCAGAGAGAATCAAATTTGTGTTTCAAAAATGAATGAGAATAAAAAAATGATAGTTTAAGGAGGTATTTAGTGATAATAGTTTTCGGTAATTTCTTCAATAAAATTCTTCAAAATTCTTTACGTAAGTTCAGAAGTTTAATTTGGAGCACTTTTAGGATTTGATATTCAGTTATTTAAAAAAGGTCTTTGAGTTTTGAAAATTCTAAAGAGGCGTTATGTATTCAAATACTAGTAGTAAAAATCCTTAATTCGGAGCACTTTCAAAAATAATTGAAACTAAATTTGTGGTGTATTTGTACCAGGGGTCGGCACAATTGGATCGGATCGGACAATCGATCCGATCAAATTTTTTTGAGAGGGCTACCGATCCGATCCAATTTTTTCAAGAAGGTCACGGATCCGATCCTATTTTCTCGAGAAGGCCACCGATCCGATCCAATTTTTTTAAAAACCGATTTGATCGGTTGAAACTACATTGTTTCAAGCTATTTAGTTGTGATTTTCGGAATAAAAATTGACTGTAATATTGAAAGAACAATTATAATAAATTTCAAAAGTTTTGGTGATTTTAAACAAATATCTTAAAAATGTCATTGCAAAACGTAGCAACAAATACGAATATAAATAATTTGAAATTTTATAACATAATAGAGAGTTTATGAAAGAATGGTAATTTCATTAAAAATCATTAAAAAAATTTAAACTTTTATTTCAAACCATGAAGTTTTATAAAACAATTGAAAATGTACATAACAAATTGTAAATTAAATTTTTTAATAAAAATTTGAAATATAGTTCGAAATTGAGAATTTTGAATTTTAAATAAGAAAAAATGAAAATTTTTTTAAAAATCATGAATGAATTCTGAATTAAATTAAAAAATAGGTGATAACTAAGCTGTCACTTGTTGAGACCAAAAAAGAGGCTTAGAGGGGTATCAAAAATCCATGGATGCCATTCTAAATCATTTCTTACCAAAAAAAAAATTTGAAATAGTTTTTGAAAATCTTCAAAATATTTTCAAAAAAATTTTCATAACCCGGAATTTCAAATAAACGGAAACGACTGCATTTGGTTATCAAACGGAAGGGATAAAATTATAAGACTTCTGGCTGAAAAAAAAATTTCAAAAAAAAAGGATTTTTCATAATATCTAAATATCAATTTTCGACGATGAGTCATTATATTTTCTCTGAAACCGGAAGTTGACGACAAAATTTTTTGTTCATTCGATATTTTTTGGAGAAGGGTTCAATAAAGCTGTGTGCCAAGTTTTATTAAATTTGAACTCTCCTGCAAAAAAAAGCATGTGAAAAAAACTAAACTAAGGCCCCAAATGACTAGGTGCATGTACACAGAACATTCATATGCAGTCAAAAACAAACGTTTTTTTTATTTTGTTGAGAAATGAGACAAAAATTATTATATTTTCAATTAAATTTAAATGAAAAATAAGCCCCAAATCGACCGAAGGCCGATAAAGGAAATTTAGCGTTTTTTATTTAATTTTGTCGAAAAAGGAGTCCCAAATCGGCCGAAGGCCGATAAAGGGGGAATATTATATTTTTAATTTAATTTTCAAGAAAAATGAGCCCCAAATCGGTCGAAGGCCAATAATGGGGGATATTATCTTTTTTATTAAATTTTATGAAAAATGAGCCCCAAATCGGCCGAAGGCCGATAAAGGAAATTTAATGTTTTTATTCAATTTTGTCGAAAAAGGAGTCCCAAATTGGCCGAAGGCCGATAAAGGGAGATATTATATTTTTAATTTAATTTTAAAGAAAAATGAGCCTCAAATCGGTCGAAGGCCAATAATGGGGGATATTATCTTTTTAATTAAATTTTATGAAAAATGAGTCCCAAATCGGCCGACGGCCGTTAAAGGAGATTTAATGTTTTTTATTTAATTTTGTTGAGAAATGAGTTCCAAATTGCATGAAGGCCGATAAAAAAGGGATTTTATGTTTTATATTTAATTATGTTAAAAAAAGCCGATAGCCGAAAGCCGATAGCCGATAAAGGGGGATATTATATTGTTAATTTAATGTTAATGAAAAATAAGCTTCAAATCGGCCAAAGGCCGATAAAGGGGGATTTTATATTTAACATTTTATTTTTATGAAAATTGAGCCGAAAATCGGCCGAAGGCCAATAAAGGGAGATATTATATTTTCAATTTCAATTACATGAAAAATGAGCCCCAAATCAGCCGAAGGCCGATAAAGGAGATGTTGTGTTTTTTATTTTATTTTTTTGAAAATGAGTCTCAAATCGACCGAAGGCCGATATAGGAGGGATATTATATTTCTAATTTAATTTCAAAGAAAAATGAGCTTCAAATCGGTCGAAGGCCAATAAAGGGGGATATTATATTTTCAATTAAATTTAATGAAAAATGAGCCCCAAATCGGCCGAAGGCCGATAAAGAAGATTTTGTGTTTTTTATTTAATTTTGTTGAAAAATGAGTTCCAAATCGGCCGAAGGCCGATAAAGGGGAAGATAATATATTATTAATTCAATTTAGATGAAAAATGAGCCTGCAATCGGCCGAAGGCCGATAAAGAAAGATATCATATTTAAAATTTTATTTTTGGAAAAACGAGCCCCAAATCGGCCGAAGGCCATTAAAAGAGATTTTTATTTTATATTTAATATTTTTTTAAAATGAGCTCCAAATCAGCCGTAGGCCGATAAAGGTGGATATAATATATTAAATTTTATTTAAATGGAAAATAAGCCCCAAATCAGCCAAATTTTTCAGAAAACTTTCTAAATTTTTAAATTAATAATTTAAGTTTTATTTCGAAAAAAAATTGGCCAATTTGAAAGGGAGGTTTCAAAATTGAAAACAATTATCTAATTTTTGAAAAAATTGAGAAATTCCATAGAAAATTTGATGATTTTTCGTAAAATTTGAATTTTTTTGCTCAAATTTGAGTTTTTTTTAAATTGACCATTTTTTTGAAAATTTAACAAAAATTCAAGAATTTAACAAAAATTCAAGAATTTAACAAAAATTCAAGAATTTAACAAAAATTCAAGAATTTAACCTTCCGAAGCATTTAAAAAAAGTTCCGTCCAGGCCCGATAGCCTTTCAGGAGGCTCTATTTTGAGCGCTGTTTACAGAAAACTCTTATAATATCAACCTTTAATTTTTCCTGTTTGATCAAGTTAAAGAGTTTAATTTTCGAAAAAAAAATTTATATTCTAGAAATTTTATGTTTCATTCGAGAAAAAAATGTTTGAAAAGCAAGTTTATTCAAACTACGTGGTACTACCTCATGGCAGGCTTCAGGAAATGATTGTTTATTTAAATGACTGCGCAGTGCTCTGTTCTACTCAATACTTTCGTCTGATTGAGTATATCTGTTGGGAATCAAAATATATTTTTAAATAAGCTCAAAATATTCATGAAAAAATCACGTTTTTTGGGAAAAAAATGTTAGTTTTCTCCATTTAACGAAAATATTTGATGATTATTACAATATTCAGGCAAATATGATATAAGAGTACCACTCTGGCATGATTGTCACAAATAATATATTTTTTCAAAATATATCATTTTATCCATACTGATATCGAAATAAGGTATTTTAAAATTACACTCCTAAAACAAAATTTTTGCTCCAGATATATCCAGAATGCTAATTTTTTTTGCAAATTGTACTCAATCCACTTTCCTAGAAACTGACTCATTTGAAATTTTAATTCCAAAGTTGAATCGAAAAGTATTTTTTTCGGAAGTAAAACTAATGCAAAAAATTGCCTTTCAATCAACTTGTCAAAAAATTTTAACCTAGTATCCGAAAAATTTAAGAAAATATTTTTAAATTAACATAGTTAAATTTTGAATTGTATTAGAAGGAAAAGTTTCTGCGATCATTTTTTCGATTATTTTTGGCTGATTTAAAGTGGATTTAGCCTTTCAAAATAAGATAATTGTTTTCAATTTTGAAAACTTCCTTTCAAATTTGCCCATTTTTTTCGAAATAAAACTTAACCCTCCAAGGCATATAGTCTTTTGAAAGGCTAAAGTCACTTCAAATCAGCCAAGAATGATGGAAAAAGGATCGCAGAAACTTCTCATTCCAATATATTTTGAAATTCAACAATGTGAATCTGAAATTTTTTTCTAAAATTTTTTCGGATTCTTAGTTCAAATTTAATCACGAGTTGATTGAAAGCCCATTTTTTCCTTAACTTTTACTTTCGAATAAATACCTTTTGATCAAAATTTGGAATTATAATTTCAATTTAGCCAGTATTTATAAAAGTGTTTTGTGTACAATTTGGCGAAAACAATTAGCTTTCTAGAATATTTCAAAATATCCGATTTCGATTTTAGTATGGATAAACTGATATGTTTTGAAAAAATAAATAAATTGTGAAAATCATGCCAGAGTGCTACACTTATACTATATTTGGCTTAATATTGTAAAAATGATGAAATAATTTTATTTAATCGAGAAACTTACAATTTTTCCGAAAAAACGGGATTTTTTCATGAATATTTTGAACTTATTTCAAAATATTTTCTGATTCTCAACAAATAAAGTCAATCAGAAATAAGTATTAATTAGAACAAAGCACTGCGCAGTTATGGAAAGGACCACACATTTCTTGGAGCCTACAATGACGTAGTATCACGTGGTTCAAATAACCTTGCTTTAACAAACGTTTTTTCCTAGAAATAAACATAAAATTTCCAGAATATATTAAAATTTATTCAAAAGTTTAACTCTTCAACTTGATCATACATGTAAAATTTAAGGTTGATCTTATACGAGTTTTCGGTAAACAACGCTCAAAAAATAGCTTTCCGAAAGGCTTTTATGCCTTGACGAAATTTTCTTTATATGCTTTTTATTTCAAATTTTATAAAATTTGAAAATTATTCTGAAAATTTTGAACTCACTTTTTCTGCCGATTTTTGGCTTATTTGTTAACTAAATTAAATAAAAATTTAAATCTCTTTTATTGGCCTTCGGCCGATTTGTGGCTCATTTTTCAAAAAAATTGAATATTAAACTTAAAATCACCTTTATCGGCCTTCGGCCTTAATTAAAAATTTAAATTTAATTTAAATTTTAAAACTATTTCAAATTTTTTTGGTGAAAATTGATTTAGAAGGGCTTCCTCAGATTTTCGATTCCCCTTTTAGCCTCTATTTTGGTCTCAACAAGTGACAGCCGAGTCCTGAATTACGATAAACGGGCATATGGTCACGCATGACCAGAAAGTCACTACGGGAGTTTAATTAAAATTTTAAGTTCTTTCATAAAAGTTTCAAGATTTTTCCAAAGGTTCTGTAAGAGTTTTTGATATTTTTTTTAAATAAATTTTGTAACTTTATTCCAGTTCCTTAGCTTCTCGTGTGGTCATTTCAAATAATCTTGTCTTTGGGGTCCTTTCACCCTAGATTTGGCTTTGCTGTCAAAATTGTTTAATTCAAAAAAAATTACAAATTTGAAGTATATCTCTAGCTCCAACTCAATTTGTGAAATTATTACAGCACAAACTTGATTTGGCCCTCATAAACGTTGTTTGTATTTTTTAAAGACGTAATTTACCGCCAAATTTATGGGATAGAGTACAATTTGATTTATTTAGTTCCGTTAAGTATATTTCACATTAATTTCGACGAAAACAAAGCTTTTCTTTACTAAAACGTGTATTTTAAACGATGTTTTACGAAAAACCGATCTGATCCAATTTTTCGGGGAATCTACCGATCCGATCCAATTTTTGGGGACCCGACCGATCCGATGCCTTTTTTTTGGAGAGTCCACCGATCCGATCTAAAATTTTTTTCGAATGTGCCGACCCCTGATTTGTACTTCTCTGATTGATGAGTCATCAATCATGCCTGATAAGATTTGTTGAAAAAATATTTCTTATTTATTAACTGTATTTTAGTAAATTGTTTGATGTTCTAGAATCGGTCAAAAAAAATTATCTGATTAAAAAAATAGATTGCTCAGAGTTGATCTGACCAATCATAGGGAATGTATAAGCCACCTATGGCTTCGATAGGGTTATAAAATGGTTCCGGAAAAAAGAAAATTTTCCAAAAATCACAAAAAAATTTTCTTCGAATTTATATTTTTCGTATGCAAACTAGTTTAAATACAGCTGAAATTACCTTTATATAATTTTAAGATAAAAGATATGTTCCGTCTAGGGTGTCACCGGTCAGCATGGGCCGAGACCCTAGTTCCGTCTGATGATTGGACTCTGACTTTCCCGTAATTTTCAACTTAATAACCTGCTATAAAAAATAGTCACGGTTGGATTCGAACCCTTACAAAAAGTGTACGTTTCGAGTGTACTTACCACTAGACCAATATGACGTTGCTATTTATGAACAAGTTTCTTCTTTATAATAAATAATGCAAGATTTCAAAATGATCAAAAGTAATCAGAAAAATTATTTATGACATAAAATTCTCTACGTTTCCAAAAATTTTACGATATTAGTTTTTCTGGGTAAACAGCATAAAATATTTAGTTAGTTTTTTTGGAATTCATATGAAAAGCCGGCGAGACAAATGCTTCCAATCTTACGCCATTCGTCCCCATATATTTCATTTAGCATGGCATGCCATGGCATAGATGTTTTCCGACCAAAATATCATTAAATAAAAACTCCCGGCGTTCCCGAAAATTTTCGATTTTTACCGAAATCACGCCACCCTGACTCACCCTAAAATTTTAAATGCTTTTTTTTGATCAAAATCGTCTATATTTTACGAATAAAATAGTAAGCACCTTTACCGACCCTTAAGGGTATGTTGAAAATCGACTTTTTGAAAAAAAATGAATTGAATATGTCGAAATATTTTGAAAAAAAACTTCAAAATTTTTTCAAAAATTCTCAATTTTTTTTTGACAGAATATTCTCAAAAAATAACTCTGGTGACCGTCTTTCATCCAATTCTGAGGTCTACGGTACTGACGCTAACTTTAAATTTTAAAGCTGGTTTTTCTGTTATTATAAAAATCTTAACATTATTCCATGGTCGTTTGTATGCTAGAAATTGTTCGCTACACTTTTGAAAATGTTCCTGGAAAACATCAGAGTTTATTTTGTCTGAAGAGCAGACTCTGAAATTGACTTGTGAATATGACTTGTGAAATTTTCGATATTTTTCGAAACAAAATTTAAAAAATTCTTATCAAGTAGCGATTTTGATTGGTCGGCTGAATGTCATAGCTTTTTATCTGCTTTTCAATCTGAAGCCAAAATTTTTTTTTATTTATCGATATAACATTTATCAATAATAATAATAATTATTAATAATTTATTAATAATAATATTTTAATTATTTATCAATCTTAGAATTCCTTATTAAGAACCTTCATCGGAAATTCAATGAACTATCTGATTCCGTTGTCAAAATAGCAAACACAGTTTTGCTTCTAGCCAATCAGAAAGCATGATGAAAATTTCAAAAAAATCCAAAATTTTTTTTTGTGAATAAAAATACATTTTATAAATTGAAGAATTTTAGAATTTCACATTTACAAATATATAGTTCTTCCTGAAATCCGTTGACACTCATGATGGTATTATTTTTAGAGTAGCTTAATTAATGATTAAAAGGAAAAAACCAACAATCAGCTATTTTAAAAATTTACAAAAGTCTTTACGACAAAAACATAAATTATCAAATTGGAAATTTAAAGCTGGTTTTTCTGTTATTATAAAAAACTTAACGTTATTGCAAGGTCGTTCATGCTTGAAATCGTTCGCTACACTTTTGAAAATGTTTCTGAAAAACATCAGAGTTTGTTTTGTCTGAAGACTATGAAATTGTGAAATTTTCGATATTTTTCATGAAAAAAATTGTAAAATTTCATAATTTCTTATCAAGTAGCGATTTTGATTGGTCGACTGAATGTCATAATGACAATTTGCTTTCAATCTGTCTTTCACTCCGAATTTTACAGCGTTAAATCAGACGGCAAAACTGAAGATTTAATTATTATTTACTTTATTTATCGATATAACATTTATTAATAATAATATTTTAATTATTTATTAACTGAATTTATTTTGATAACAGATAGGTCAAACTTTGTTTTAGGTAATTATTAAACAACGATTTATTTAACAATGTTATTCAACGGTTAACTTTGGAATTTTGAATAAAAATAATTGTATTTTCGGTATTTATTGATTAATTATGATGAAAAATGCAACGGTAGAAAAATATTACTACTGATTGATTTTTGTTTAACTCAGTTGCGTTACTTATTGGCTCAATCGAGGTTCAATATAAAATTTACAAATAACTTTGAAAATTGTGCGCAATTCATCAACTCGTCGATAAACTGATTAGTTTAAAAACCAAAGAAAGTTCAAACTTAATTTACAAAATATATTTTAGAAATTTGGATCTTTCGAGGACTGTGAATCTATTGATTTGACACTCAAAAATTCGTGCTTATTAGTCTGTAAAGAAGGTTATGAATTATCAAAACCTAAATACAACCGAATAACATGCAAATACAATGTAAAGAAAAATAAAGCAGTGTGGAAACCGTTGAAAACTTCCTGTGTCGCAAAAGGTAATTTATTTATAACTTATAAATTTGTATTTCCGACTTTTGAAGAAGCATCGGTATCTTCCGAATAAGGTTGGTCAAACAAAATTCAAATTATCGAAGTGACTTTCAATAATTTTGTTTCTGAAAATTTCGTCCCGTTTCTCGAAAATCAGCATCTCTTGAAAACAAAGCCTATCAGTTGGCTCGAATTTATTTTAAAAATTTAGAGTCAAAAATAGGCAATTTAAAAGAAGATTTTGCATTTTTAAACACTTTCCTAGCGATATTTTATCACATTTCGAGTTAAATCGCAAATACTATGCTCTTTAAGAGGCGATTGATGTTCTAGTACAATTGTATGGTATGTCGGTTTTCTCTCCGGTTTTTCACCATTGTCCAAGAATATATCTTGATTAAAGTAAATCTGTTGGGAATCAAAAAATATTTTTAAATAAGTTCAGAATATTCATGAAACAATCACTTTTCCAAAGAATAAAATGTTTGTTTTCTCGATTTGATATATTATTTGATGATTATCACAACATAAGGACAAATTTGGTGTAAGGTATACTCTGACATGATTTTCACAAATCAAATATTTTTCAAACCATATCATTTATTCATATTGATATCGAAATAAGATACTTTGAAATTTCACTCCTGAAAAAATATTTTAGCCCCAGATGTGTCAATAATGCTAATTTTATTGCAAATAATACTCAAAACACTGACCTAAAAACTGGTTAGTTTGAAATTTAAATTTCGGATTTGGGCCAAAAGATATTTTTTTTTGGAAATAAGACTTACAATAAATTCGTCAAAAGATTTGAACAAATTATTTAAAAAATTTTTAAGTGATATTTTCAAATTCACGTTGGCAAATTTGAACAAAAATTTTATTGAAAAAGTTTCTGCGATCATTTTTGTCTTTATTTTTTGCTGATTTAAAGTGGATTGAGCTTTTTCTTTGCCGAGAGTTCATATTATAATTCAAGTAATTGTTTCAAATCAAATGAAAAAAAATTTCAATAAAATTAAATGAATATAGATCAACTGTGAATAAGAAAGATTAAAACTCTTTACCGTTCGTGCAACTTCCTTATTCTATAAAATTATGGATTTGTAAATGATTGTAATAAATCTAAAGCTTATTTGTATTAAGTTTACTAAGAAAAATGCTATATTTTATATGATTCATATCTCAAAACCACAAAATTATATTAAAAGAGAGATTTAGAAAATGTACAAAAATCGAAAAAAGTTCGAAAAGCATTTTCCTAACAAAAGCCGACTATTAAAGTTCTGTTATCATTTCCAGGTACATAAAATACCACTATGGACAATTTGTGATCGCTTCGGAGGGTTATTTATGTATCTCATGTGTTTTCTACTAAAAATTTCGCTGAATGGGTTTCGTTATTTTGTTTATTTTCTTGTTTATAAATTTTGAAAAAAGCTTATTTTGAATATATAGGTTTCGAGGTTCAAGTTGTATCTTCAAACTAAAAAACATTATGATCGGAAGCTAGAGATATAGTGATTTTTGTACTCAACGTGATTTTTTTTTATATAAACAACTCAAAAATCGTGAAAATTTCCAAAAACTTTCGATGAAAATGTTTAAAATGTTTGTAAGTGTCGAAAATAGAAAATGTTTCATGTCCTAGCGCTCGAACGGTTTAATATTTGATCATAGTTTTAATACAGCTTCATGAAACATTAAATGTTATCCAGGGTGTTCAAAAATAAAATCCGTACCTCGGACGAATAATTTAAATGCAAAATTATCTCAATAAGCTAAAAGGTATGCAAAGTAGTTTGCCATATATATAACATGTAACAATTCGACTTTCCGAGACTAAAAAACAGAAACCACAATTATTCGCCATCTTTGATACACTTTAACTACGAAAATCGAATAAAACTAAATAATTTATTCCGCCTCTGAATTTTACAGATTATGAGCAAGATCGAAACATTTATTGAATAGGAAAAAAAACGGATTTGAAAAAATATTTGCTCTTTGTTAACCTTATTGATTGGTTAGTTCAACATGAAATCATTAAAATTTTCTTCAAGATATTCCGAAGTTCGGAATCCGAACTAACATATACGAATTAACAAGTCACTTCTCATTTCTATGCCGAGAGTGAATTACCAGCTGATTTTCAGGTATTCGAAAAGTCTTTTTTTACCTATAGAACCCCTTCATATTTTTATTATAAATTAATTTTTCATGTGATACTCAATTTTTTTGGAACTTTAACATAAATAAAACAAATTTCTTGTAAAACCAGCACCAATAATCATAGACAATATTTGATGTTTAAAGTAATCAAGGTGCTTTGCGCCGAAAACAACGTTTTGGTTGTTTTCCCGCAAAGTTTTTGCTGAGTATGTTTCCTAAGGTTAACTTTGTACACTCAATTCTGCGGATGAAAAAACAAACCAGTGCCCGTTAGTTTTGAGAAATAATCCCTGAATTGAAAAAAACTCGTGAGTGAAAAAATTCTAAAATTGAAAAAAGCTCTTGGGTGAAAAATTTTCATTTTGTTTGTTTCCCCAATTTTTTCAAAATGTTTCGCCCAAATATTGTTTAACTCCTGGCGAATAATGCCACTTAATTGTCTTGCCACCAATTTCACTTATTATCTGAAAACACCTTTATTTTAGATATAGACCTTGCAACATTGGTTAAACAAATGAAACAAGACCAGGATAGATTCGAAATAATCATATCTGAACAACAGAAAGCAATAGACAAAATAACAGGTTAATGTTCTTATATATGTCAATCATATATTTAATGCACCAGATGAATTCCAAAACAAATTTGCACTATATTGATTCGCAGTGCTACTACACTTCGGCCCCTCTCTCCCAGGTGTGGTACTTATATACATGTAGAGTCAATATGGACGTTCACAGTCGAGATCCTACCTGTTGTTTATGTGGTAACAAATGCAGTTCATCTGATGCCCTAGTATCAGAATTAATAATTGTTTTGTTTATAAAATATTATGAACAATACAATAATTTGCCTGCGAAATGAAAAAACACTTAATATCAGTTTTAAGGTGAATTAGGTGCAATTGTTGCAGCCGGTCCAAAAGGAGAACCAGGAAGCGTTGGTGAACAAGGTAAATATTTTGCGAAAGATAATTAGAAAAAACAAATAAAGCAACTATTGTTTGTCAGATCTCAATGATGCATTTAATCACTTGCTAACTTGGGGTATCAGTAATACCGTATTACTCTGAATAAAAACTTATATTTAAATTTTTTTTAGAATGCAAATTCTCTTTGGAATAACTTTTCTGTATCCTACTCAATTTGTGTACTAAGACACTGTCAATGAGTAGAAAAATTATTTAATGCCCGTTTTAACTAGACCAGTTTCGAAAACAGGGATAATATACTGCAACAGAAATCAATTATATCCCCAATTCACACTTTTGTAAATATCCCGGCTCTACTAATTGAAAACACACTACGTTTCATAATCAGGGCCGGGATAATTACGATAAAGTGTGAATAAGGGACATTTTTGTCAACATTAAATTTTTATTCTATCCCAAGATTCAATTCGGTGCCAAGCAATTATATTCAGTCCAATTCTTAAATTCAGTTTATTACTTTCTGAATTTGGAGCAAGGATTTTTGGGTTGACCCTGATTTCACAATGATGAAGTCGAGTAAAAAGTTACTTAGAAATTTAAATAATTGACTTTTATGAACCGCAAATTCTTTGTTTAATATTAGCAATTATCTGCGTTATAAATAATAAATTTAATTTCAATAAGGTGCAGTTGGTCCTCAAGGCACTGAAGGAAAACAAGGTGATGTTGGAGAAAGAGGTTAGTTATTAAAATTTATAAGTCAAAATAAAGATAGTCAAAAATAAGTGAATAATCAATTGATTGAATTAAACGATTAAGTTCCTATTATCTAAAATCTCGCAGTTTATTGATAGAAAACATGCGACATTCATATGTATCCGGAATCGAAACAACTTATACTTTTCTTTCAGGTCAGACAGGTTCAAAGGCGAACAAGGAAAATGTTGGGGAACAAGGTAAATTATTAAATCATAAAAAAGGTTAAACAATAGAAAATAAGTTATTTCTGCTAATCAGTTTGTGTGATCCCGATGCCTAATTTTAACTGATTTTAAAATATTATCAAAACTTCATTTTTAGGTGCACCAGGTGCGGTCGGTTTAGCAGGTCCAAAAGGAGAACCAGGAAATGAAGAGAAAGGTAAGTTGTTTTTTTTTATGAAAATCTTGAAAATATGATTAATTTATCACTAGCTTAATTTGTATATTCGTGTTACCGGAAGTGGCTGTTCATATCTCTGTTTAAAGTGTATCATCTAAAATACATTTTTGTAGAGAATATTCTCTACTAGTATATTTTATGTAATTTTTCAAAGAAAAGCGTTTTTCGGGTGTTAAATTGAAATTAAAAGTTAGAAAGAATTAAAATAAAAGGTAAACATTTTGACTTTTTAATATGCTTCCAAAAGTTTTCATTCAATTGTTCACTGTTTCTCGAAAAAATTTAGAAAAATTTTGACAAAACCAAAAAATTCAATAAATTTATTTGGACATTTATCTAAATTTATAAAAATCACCTCGAATATTTTAAAGCCACTTATCATTCATTAAAAACAATATTATTAATTTTTCAAGAAAACTGTGGCCACCAGGGTCATAATTTCGAAAGAAGATCGACAGTGATTACGTCTTGATCCATCAACGGGGTCGGTGCATTTTGACAGATTTTCACTTTTCATTTATTTTCTCTTGATAAAAACTTTTAATACCGTCGAAATTTTCATATAAAAACTTTTTAAAACAACAATTGGCACTTTTGAGCTTCATTCGTTTTTGTTCAAATCGATTATTTTTACTTAATAAATCGTCCTTTGAAAAGACACTCAAAAAACGGATTTTTTAGGTTTGAAGGCGTCAAAATGAGTGTAAATATTTTATTTTAATAAAATAAAAAAACGGTCCTGGACCAACGAATTCAATTAATTTTTCATGGTTTGAGTTACTATTCTACGTCAAAATAGAAAATTTGAAATCACAAAAAATTTCGAAAAAAAAAAAATTTTGGCACATAGTTATAAATATTTCTTAACCCCCTTCACACCTTTGATCTATCTAAAGGCATAAAAATTTCGGGAGCCAAAAACGAGCGCAGAAATAACGAATCGTCACAGACACTACAATTCAAATATGTCATAGAGTTTTGCAATTTTTATTTCAAAAATATTGTTGAAAATCTTATACGATAAAGCCGGTTCGAAAGTTATTATTCCTAAATTTTTTTTAGGATTTTCGTCAAAATTCTTAAAAAATATATTGCTGTGAAAACGATACATGATATCGAAATCTGAGCGAGCAAGTTTTTAGAAAGTATTTAGGATTTTTTTGATTAATAAGTTTATTTTATCTGCAGTCTCTATACGAAGAATAATTTTTTCACCAAGTGATTTTATGAAACTCAAATAAATGAAAAATATTTTTCAAAAATTATTTTTCGAATGAATTGACGGCAAATTTGACGCAAATACGAGCCGACAAAGACAAATCATCAATATAGAAACAAATAAGGTGGTACTGACTTTTGAGTTTCAGCTGAGTTAGGCAATATTTTGTCACAATTTTCTGCACATATTTCGACGCGCGGCGATATGAATAATTGTTTTGTAAGCGACAAGATATCATATTTCAAATTTTAGACCAGTTTTTTAATAGCTAAAGTTTACTCCTAAATTTGTAACTTATATGTCATTGTAAAAAAATGTAAGGTTTTCAAAGAAATACAAGGTGAGTGAACCTCTCTTTTCTGTCGCAGTTTATCTAGTGTACAAACTCAAAATTTAAAAAATGTTACGTGTTGTTCTCTTAATTTTATCCTTGATCTCAATTCAAGTGAACAAATAAGTAAATTGATATCTTTCCCAGTTTTTCCCCGTGATAAGCGCTCAAGAGTATTGGCCCTTTAGATAGGCTTTTTGGTGTGGGCCGAAGTTCTCGTGTCTGGGTGTGAGGGGGTTAACATAAAATGAATAAAAGAATTGAATTCGGCGGCCGAGACGGCTTAACAATTTGGCTAGTTTAAGTGAAATATTTATTTTTTTATTTATTATAAACGAAGGCTTCAACCGATTTTTCCAAAACCGTAATTCATTGCAAAAAGTATTATCAAGAGTATATTCAAGAGCGACGAAACAAAACGAGGACCTATATGAATAAAACATTTGATCAGAGTAAAGCTGGTATTCTTCATATATTTATTGAGTGATTGCAGAAAAATAAGTTTGAAATTTTTGAACAAGAAATGAGGAAATTTTTGAATTATTTCTTATTATTTTTGAACCAAAAGTCACAAAACCATGTCATATAATTTTTTAAAGAACATATAAAAAATATGTGTTCATCCACTCGAAAAGTAAAAGTAACCATTTTGTAGGGTTTTTCTTGGTGATTTGCAACAAATATTTAAAAAGGAAATTGAAGGAAAATTAAAGCATTTTTTTATAATGTCCAGAACTTTAATCGAAAATTTCTCATAATTTGTCGAATTCGAAAAGTTTAATTCAAATTCAAAATTTTCTCAAAAGGCCATAATACAAAAATTTGCTGATTACAAAAGTTGCCCAGTGAAAAGATTTTCGCAAAGAGCTCGTATCCCTATTTGTCAAAATGCACCGAAACGTTGAAGGGCCTCGGTGCATATTGGCAGATTTGAACTGTTTCAATTTGTTTTGGTCTTGATGAGAAACGTTTTTGCCCACTCATAATTTTCGAATAAAAAGTATTTCAAGACTAAGTTGCCACTTTCCGAGCTCACATTTGTATATATCTGTTTGTATTTCAGATCGGATTATTTTTACTTTATAGAATTCGTCTTTTTAAAAATATCACTCTAAAAACGCGCGTTGTTGTACTTTAGCGTTCTTAAACATTAAAATTTCATTTTTTATAATCTAGAACTTCAAAAATGGTCTCGATACATCGTCGAAATTTTATATAATTTAATTTTCACATGATTCTTACGTCAAATCGAAAAATTAAAAATTTCCTAAAAAGACGAAAAAAAAACGAAATAATTTAGCACATGAAAGACATATTATTTGCATGAGTTAAAGTTTATTAAATTTTACGCGTGACGGGGTCTGGCTTACCATTAGCCAGTTCTGGTAATTTTTTTTTAATTCTGGATGAAAGAGGGCTTCGTATATTCTTGCGCAACACACCGTATTTGTTCATTCAAAAAGTATGATTCAGAGGATTATATTTGATAAAAGTTAAAGTAGCCATTCTCAATATTTTCAACTAATGATTTCAGAAAAATGAGTTTGAAAATTTTGAAACAAAATGAAGAAATATTTTAAAAAAAATTCGAAAAATTTTGGATAAACATGTCCAAAAAAATAATATATAATTTCCAACGAGGCTTGAAACATTAAAGGATATATGAAAAAAGTAAAAGGTGGGCATTAAAGTGTTTTTTTGCACAACGCGAAATTTCGACGAAAAATATTTTGA
>SCLH01000938.1:25814-51269 GCA_004367855.1 Oikopleura vanhoeffeni | reverse complement strand
AGTTAAAAAGCAATAATTCGTCAATTTTGTAATCACAAAAGATGCCTGGATTATGAAACATAACTTTGATGGTATATCGAGAAGAATATATAAACCCATTAAAAAGTGTTTTATCAAGAGCCCATATCCGTATCTGTCAAAGTGCACCGAAGCCCTTGATCATGTTTACAAATTTGACTCAATTATGTCGACTTAAAGAGATTCTTTAATTCTAAGTTTTCAAAATAACAAAAAATATCCATTATGATGCCCGAGTGACATAAAAATTCAATGAATAGGGAAAATTATTTTAGTGTTACTTAGGCATCGTGATCGATTTGAATTTCGTGTCTATAGCGAATTAAGCTTTAATTTTAAGCTCTTTAGTGCATTCTAGGGTGCTTGAGAGCTGAATAGGTCTAAGCGGACAAAACCAGGTAAATTTATTTTGTTCGCTTAGAGACGTTTTTTTATTTAAAGTTTCGAAAGAACAAAAATATGAACAAAAACTTCTTATTTAAGTCTTTGGCAGTAGTTCTTTTTTATGAGGTTCACCAGTGTCAACAGCGAATTTGGCTTCAATTTTAGCTCTCTAGTGCCCTCTAGGGCTGATTTAGAGCCGATTTAGTCTTAGCGGACAAAACCGGGTAAGTCTAAGCGGACAAAACCGGATTTTGCAAAGTGTCCGCTTAGACAAGAACCACAGAAGTAGAAAAATGTGATATTATTACAATTCAATATTGACTGAATTCTACTATAAACCGGAATTCATGAGTCATCGAAAATACCGCCAAATTTTTTTTGACAACATTTCACTTTTTAACATACCCTGTTGTGTTATATAATTAATTAAACACAATTTTCACTCAACTTCTGGTGAAACCGGAACTCATCATTCATCGAAAATACCGCCTAAATTTTTTGATAAAATTTCACCCTCAAATTTAACCTCTTGTTATATAATTAATTAAACACACTTTTCACTCAACTTCCGGTTAAACCGGTAGTCATCATATATCGAAATACCGCCATTTTTTTTACAAAATTTCACCCTCAAATATCTGGTATATTACAGCAGGGTCCGGCGTATAGGTGAAACTTTTAACGCTCAAAACCTTCACCTATACGCCGGATTTCACCTATACGCCGGATTTCACCTATACGTCAGATTTTACTTATACGCCGGATTTCACCTATACGCCGGATTTCATCTATACGCCGGATTTCACCTATACGCCGGACGTCGGGGAAGATACGCTCTGATTGGTCAAGTAAAACAAGATCTAGAATTTATAATTTAGTTAAAGAGTAGTCAGAGTAAGAATTTAGGGTGATTTTCTGTCAATTTTCATCACAAATGCAAAAGTAATTGTTTCGGAAACCTCAGAAACTACTTTTTTGGATAATTGATTCACGCAGTAATTCGAATTTAGGTTCTAGAATATATTTATTTTATTTTTTTAACAAAATATATTAAATAAAGATTTTATTAAAATGAATTCCAANCTGATTTCTACAAAAAAGGTACCATTCAAAAAAACTATCACTTATCGCTTACATAGAAATTAAAAGTGTTAGAAATACGCCACAAAAATCTTAAGAAGGTCGGTGCATTTTGACAGATACGGATATGGGCTCTTGATGAAAAACTTTTCACTGGGTTTATATATTTATCTCAGTATACCATCAAAGTAATGTTTGATAATCCAGTTAACTTTTGTAACTACAGGATTTTTGAATTATTGTTTTTTTAGAAAATTTTGAGTTCGATTTAACCTTTTTGAATTCGACAAATTTTTGAAAAAAGTTCCGGATATTATGAAAAGAATGTCTTATTTTTGTTCGATTTTCATTATTTCTTTCAAATCAACGAAAAAACTCTTCAAAATGGCAACTTTGACTTTTCGCTTAGTTGACCACATATTTTTTATATGCTATTTGAAAAATCATCTGACATTTTTTTGGGATTTTCGGTCGAAACTATTTGGAAATATTTTGAAAATTTTCCTCATTTCTTGTTCAAAATTTTTCAAACAAATTTTTCTGGAATCCTTAAGGCTAAAGCTTAAAAAATTTGGGATGGCTACTTTCACTAAATTAAAATATGTCTTCGTTTTGTTTCTTCGCTCTTGTTAATAATCTGAAGCATACTTTTTTAAACGAAACTACGGATCAGCAGAAATACTCCAAAGCCCTCATTATCCGGAATTAAAAAGATTTTATCACTTTCAAACTTGCCAAATTGATAAGCCGACCCATCCACCGCATCAAAATTTAAACTCCTGAAGAAAAATATTTCTTTCGATGTGGTAGAATTTTAATTTTTCCGTCTTTTTTCACAAGTTTAAATTTTCGATTTTGACGTAGAAATCGTATAAAATGAAAGAGGGGATAGGGAATGGGATAGGATTGGAATAATTCCAGAGCTATAGAGGGGATAGGATGGGAGAAATTCAGAGCCAAGAGGGATAGGGCATGGAAAGTCCCATACCCCCTTAATCCGTTATCCACCACCATCCCCTTTTTAATCACGTCTTATCCTTTTTCCCGGTCCCTATCCCGTCTATCCTCCCCTAGCGTTCCACGCAATCGATTTTCGGCCAACAATCGACCAATAGGTGCTTCTATTTTTCAAGCAGGTACTGGTTTGTGTGAAATGTTATGCGCATGTTTTGGTGTGAATAATTTTTTTCAAAACAATTCCGCATTTCCAAAAAAAAATGATAATTTATTACAAAAAAGTTGTATTTAATTTGACCAAAAAAGGGTTTTCATCCGCCTATTCGATGCGAAACGAACGAGTAGAAATATAATTTTTCCTAAAAGCTCAGCGACTAGTTCTGTAAATTGAGACATTCAAAAACTTTGCATGTGTTCTACCGAGAAAAAAACTTTTTTGAAGTTCGTATTTTCGTTTTTAAACACGAGTATTCGAAAATTTATATAGAAAAAAAAATCTAAAAAAAATTTTTGGCGATGTTTCAGCATTTAAAAACGAAAAAAAAATTTCGAAATTTTCGAATTTTTCAAAAACAAATATTCGAAATTTTTTTTTCATTATTAATAATTGACACAAAACGCACAAAAGAAATTCGAAAAAAAATTATTCTACCAAATTTTGAATTACACTCAGAAAAATTGGAAAATAATATAGACTATATTTATATATTGGTCACAATAATATATCGAGAATATCTGACTCGAGGTCAAGACAACGCAATAAAAGGGCCAGGTGACCTAGCTTTAGATATTATATAGTTGAAAAAATAAATAATTCGAACTAAAACAAAATACCCAACCCTCTCTTTATATTCATTATCGGCTATTTGAAATAAATTGCAGAATATAAATATTTGCGAAAATTTTATTTTTTATAACTCCATCGACGTAGGCTTATAATGAGGACAATATTTCTCTGCCTGATGAGCGTTTCTTAGGACTCGATTTAGTCGTATCGCGATAATTTAATAAATCTTCAACTCTGGTTAAAACTTTCAACCCAATGAATCGCAGAGTCAATTTACTATAAATTCTGAATTGAGATATTGTTGGAAGCAAAAATGAATTTACAACTCGTAAAAGTCACCGTTAACGTACAAGATGAAATAAATAAAATGTGTACACCATTTCTTCTTACGTGTCAAGGAACTATAAAAATCGTGTCAAAAAAACATTCTGTCGAAAATTCACGGAAGAGTATAGATGTTTGAATAAACTATAAAATTCATATTTTTGCGCTTCAAGGCGCATTCTATAAATATCTTTCGCAAACTTACATCGCATTTTTTTCAGAACTAGTTTGCTTCAGTGTAAAATTTCAGTTACTGTCCATATAACTATTGAGGATGAGATATACTTTGAAAACGTCGTTTCTGAAATAATTGTTTGCTCTCTTCTGCCAGAAAAATACGCGAAATATTTTTAAATAGCCCCCCCCCCTCATTATTGTGTGAAATTGTCTGAGGTTTTCAAAAACCATCCATTTCTATTTTTTGTCAATCTAGTTTCTCACAATTGACGATCAATAAGTCGAACAGCCAAAAACTGCTAACCTGACCACCCTGCCTTAAAGCATGAGAAAGACAATACAATTTGGCAGTAAAGTTCTACTTGTGAACGAATTACATGTAGCCTTTCGCATATTTGTTTTGTAATACAAACCAAAATGTAACTTTCTTGGAGAATGTCTGAAAATTATTACATAAATTTAATATAAGAATTTTTGAATTTTTAAGAGTATTTTACAACGGAAAAAAAGGTTTTGATGAAAAATTTTTGCAGACGTTTGGACGATAAAAAAAACAAATTTTCGAATTATTTTTTTCGATTTTTTTTATTGTTTAAAATTGTCTGCAAACGTCTGCAAAATTTTTTTCATCAAAACTTTTGTGGTTTGTAGAAAAATACTTCAGATAAACATTTCAAGAATATCTCTAATAAAAAGTGAAATATGACGTCATCCATCTGAGATTATGTACCACAAAACTGGTACTAACTAAGTTCAACGAGGCGGTTAATTTGATAATACACTAGTTTTGCCAGATCGAAACGGCTATCCTTTTCTTACTTTTTACGTTTTTTTCTCCGAAAAATCGGGTTTGAGAAGCCTGAAATCACAAATTTCAAAATATCATTTTTCCGAAAATTGTGTAATTTATTATGTGGGGCGTTGACCCGAAAATAACCGATTTCGGCATCTTGTTTATAAATAATTAAATATCTGAAATACGAAAAATTTTGCTAATGTTGATCACTGTGACGCTACAAAAAAATTTTTCATAATTTTTTTTTCCATTTTGACTATATTATTCACCTCCCAAGAAGTTTCAGTAATCCACGCCATTTTTGTGTAAGTCCCAAATTAATGGTGGACACTACCTAATCTCCCCTTTTTATCCTTTCTATCCTATCCCCTTTTGCATAATCATAAAAATAAACACTCTCAGAAGTTTTACTGTATATTAAGGGTAAAATTAGTCCAAAAAAATTGGCGGTATTTGATGAATCATGACTCCGTTTAACCGGAACCGAGTAAAAAAGCGTTGAATTTCTCTATATAAATACTAGGGGGTATATTTGAGGGTGAAATTAAGTCAAAAAAATTTGCGGTATTCTTTGATCGAATGATGACTTCCCGTTTAACCGGAAGTCGAGTAAAAATTGCGTTAATTAATTATATAATACAAAAAAGTATATTTGAGGGTTAAATTTCGTCAAAAAAATCTGGTCGTATGTTTTGATAATGATGACTGCCGGTTTAAACCGGAAGTCGAGTGAAAAATTGTTATTTAATTAGAAACAAGAGGGAATTTGAGACAGTGTAATTTTGTCAAACAAAATTTGGCGGTATTTTCGATGAAATAATGACTTCCGGTTGACAGAAGTTGAGTGAAAATGTTGTTTAATTAATATACTAATACAAAGGGTATGTTAAAGAATGAAAGTGGTCAAACAAAATTGGCGGTATTTTCGATGACTCATGAATTCCGGTTTATAGTAGAATTTAGTCAATATTGAATGTAAATAATACCACATTTTCTACTACTGTGGTTACTTGTCCAAGCGGACACTTTGCAAAATCCGGTTTTGACCGCTTAGACTTACCCGGTTTTGTCTTAGACTTAATCGGCTCTAATCACCCCTAAGGGCACTAAGAGAGCTAAAATGAAGCCAAATTCGCTGTTGACACTGGTGAACCTCATAAAAAAAAATATGCCAAAAACTTAAATAAGAATTTTGTATATATATTTTTGTTATTTTTCGAAAACTTTAAAATTAAAAAACCTCTCTAAGCGGACAAAATAAATTCACCGGTTTTGTCCGCTTAGACCTATTCAGCTCTAAAGCACCCTAGAGGCATAAGAGCGCAAAATAAAAGCGAAATTTCGCTATAGACACGAAATTCAAATCGTATCACGATGCCTAAGTAACACTAAAATAATTTCCTTATTCTTAGAAAGAAAAGGAGATTTTTATGTCACTCGGCATCAAAAATATTTTGTGTATTTTGAAAACTTAGAAAATAAAAATCTTTTAGACGACATAATGAGTCGAATTGTAAACATAATCAAGGGCCCGGTGCATTTTGACAGATACGGATATGGGCTTTTGATGAAACACTTTTTACTGGTTTATATATTCTTCTAAATATCCATCAAAGTTATGTTTCATAACCAGGCAAGCTTTTGTGATTACAAAATTGACGAATTATTGCTTTTTAACTCCCGTATTGGCGACAACTCTGGACCCCGTAGTGTCTTCTGGACTTTCGTGACCAGACGTTTCAAATCAAGCAAAAACCGAAAATTCTATTAACATATTTTGGCAATTTTATTAAGAAAAATAATAAAAATTATCAAATGTGAAGAAATTAAGAACTTCTCATTTTCGCGATCTCACAAACAGTGCATAAGTACCAGAATTTAAGGTTAATTGGTTTTTAAAGAAATATTAAACGTCACCAATTTGGTAATACAATCTGCAAAAACAAATGTGTTATTTTATAAAATTTTTTACAAAATCAGCTTCATAAAAAAGAAAAGAACTATTTTGATAACAAAGTTTAACTAAGCCCAATTTTAAGTTCACCGTAGAGGCTGGTGAGTAACCCCTCAAATATCGGAAAGTCGACTTTCTAATGAAAATATAGCACTATGAGTCATATGTACAACGTCACTAAAGAGCGAAAATGGTCAAATTGAGATTTCACGGAGATGTTGCTCTCTGGCGACCTTCAGTACATAATGGACCCCTAGTAATATGCATAGTTTTGCTCATATTTATCATGAAATTTACGGTAATTGATATAACGGTACACAATATACGGTATTTTGAAAAAGTACTCAAACACATAAAAAAACTTGGGGAGAACTTCAACGTTTTTAAGATTTTTTGTTATTACACCAAAGTCCGAATAAAATCACGTAAGAATATTCAAAAAACAAAATTAAAGTTTTTGGGAACTATTTTTGCCCATAAATCAATCCTTATTTCTTAAAATAAGATCACGTGACGTTTTTGGAAACACTATAATTTAAAGGTGTTTATAGGCCAAAAATTTTTTCGGCGAATTTGTTCATTATTTGTTACTTGTGTAAAACCTTATTTCCAATGTGAAGGTCACGTGATCATTTTTGAACTTTGATGTAAGGAAAAAAGCTCTGAAAACTTCTAAAGAATCACTTCTTTTTTTCCAAAAATGGATTTAAGTAATTTTTGAAAAAACATCTACTTTCACCAACCTTATTCCTTGAATATACGGTCACGTAATTATTTTGGAGCTATGGTGTTATGAGAAAAAAATTATATTTTTTCTGATCCCGTTCAAAGGCTTATGATTGAAATTTTTTTGCAAAAAATAAGTACTGTAATACAGTAAAAATTTCAAACAAAAGAAACGCACAAAGTCAATTATCCCAAATAGTCGATCTTTCAACTTTGTAAATTGTCATTCCATACATGAATTAAAGGTCCTTATGCAATTAAAGTCCATCTTGGTCACGCAAGTCCAGAAGACACTACGGAGCTAAGAAAATTTGAGTGCGAAATTAAACTTTTCGAATTCGACAAATTATGAGAAATTTTTGAAAAAAGTTCCGAACAATTAAAAATGCCTTGTTTTTTTTCAAATTTTTCAATAATTTTTTCAAATCAACGAAAAACACTCTTCAAATTGGAACTTTAACTTTTGCGTAGGTCACACAATATTTTATACTGCTCTTTGAAAAATCAATACATGTTTGTGTTTTGGTAATATTTTGGAAATATTAAAAAATTTCCTCATTTCTTGTTCAAAAATTTCAAACTCATTTTTCTGGAATCATTAGTTGAAAATATTGAGAATGGC
This sequence comes from Oikopleura vanhoeffeni, assembly GCA_004367855.1. NCBI lineage: Eukaryota > Metazoa > Chordata > Appendicularia > Copelata > Oikopleuridae > Oikopleura > Oikopleura vanhoeffeni. The sequence continues at coordinate 43,444 of SCLH01000938.1, read as the reverse complement.
TACTTACTTTATTCAAATAGGTCCTCGTTTAGTTCATTCGCTCTTGTTGTATACTTTTTGAATCATAATTTTGTAACGACATACGGTTGTGCAGAAATTCTATCGAAGCCCTCTTTTTATCCAGAATTAAAAAAATTCGTTTTGGTTTCAAAAATTTAAATTTTCGATTTCACTTAAAAATCGTAGAATTAAACTCATAAATTGTCAATGATGGACAGACCTTTTTAGGGCTCCTAATAAAAAAATAATTAAAAAAATTACTGTAATTTTAGAACCTCGACTAGCAAACACGCTTTTTTAAGTTTTTTGTTCAAAGACGATTATAAAGTACAAATACATCGAATCTGAAGAATTTCAGATTCTACAAAGTAAGCTGAAGAGTGGGCAATTTCTTGTATTCGAAAATTTTAAAGTCAATTTCCCCATCAAAACAAAAAATTGCAAAATTGCAAAATCTGTCAAAATGAGCAGGAGGCCATTAAGGAGTGGTTGTCGCTGATTTGCCTGTTTAAGATGCGGTTTCTGTGCTAAACTAGCTATGGTGGAAAACCTTTTGAACGTAAAAGAACAACTCTTCCCAATCAATAGAATTTAGTAATCGATACAACCACCTTCGACTCACATCAACGTATAGTAAACCTCACAAAAAAACTAAAAAGCCTACTCCTCCACAAATTTTTATTTATTTTTTGTGTCCGGCTCCAGACATCAATACAAAGAATAATCTAGAGCGTTTTCCAATTTTTTTTTGTCGTGACAAAACTTCAAAAAATTTCAAAACGATATCTGAAATCGAGATCTAGAGGTTTTTAAAACTTGACTTCAAAAATAGAAAAGATGTGTAAATTGTTCTTTAGTGTTTTTTGGAGCTATCCGGGAGTGGCGTGGCGTAGTGAATTGTATCAGACTACAATTAGTATTAATATTATCTTCTGGCTTGTTCTGCACGTTCAGAAAGTTTATTCAATACCACATCTACCTAGTTCATCAAGAAACCATGTATAAAACCTCAAAAAAAAGCTTAACAGCGACAACACTCCCTAAAGGTGAGAAAAATACCGAATTCTGTGATATTTAAATAGCTGTTATTACCGACAATTTTCCTAATAAATATCGAATTATTTAAATTATAAGGTCGCTTTTTTAATCGCTCAACCCATCTTAGGGGTATCTGTTCTGAGAAAACCAGACTAGATAGCGACACCGGTTTCAGCATCTGAATCTTATTCCGAATTCGGTTAATTTGCAGGAAATTTTTCTTTTTCCAATGATTACCGTTTCACCGTAATCGCAGAAAACGCGTTTTCGGTCATTTTGCGCAATTTCGATGACGGATTTTCGGTCACGGATCAACCTAGAAAAGCCGAGAATTTTTCCACCGCATATTTTTCTCCAAGGTTTCACTTGCAGAAAACCATTTTCGCTATTGTCTAGTTCTCCCAGTCGAACTCACAATGGTGAGCGAAAAAAAAACGACCTAAGTGTATTGATTGTAATATAAATATATGGTTACCCGTTATTCGAACCCAAGGGCAAGGGCATAAGAAATAATCTTCTGGCTAGAGCTCTTCCCCACTCGCCACCCTGCCGTTCAAGAATAATTATTTAAAACTTGTTAAAATACCTAAGGGGTAGCGGTCGCAAAAATGTACTTTTAATCCACTTTACCAGAATACTAAACTGCTTCAAAACTTTTGAGATGCCATTTGTAGATCTATCCTTAATCTACAATACTAATTTATCAAATAATTTTTGGTCGACCCTGGTTGACCACCATGCGGCAGTTCTAGAACACCTAACCGAATTTCAAAATTCTATCTCCTCTAGAGCTTGCATCTAACGATTTCACTCAAACTTGGTATGAACCACGGAACACCTTCATATTGTAATTCATGATCAAAGGATTTTAAAGTCTACACATAGTTTTTTTAAAGTGCTAAAACCGGCCTATTTCAAAGTTTTTTGCTATCAAAAATGATCTCCTCCTAGGTTACAATCTTCAGAATTGCAGTATGAAATTTGGATAAAGATAGAAAAATATGTTTGGTTAATATGAGGAACAGAATTTTTAAATTGTTTGTTGAAATCTAGAGAATCGCATTTTAGTAACGCCGAAGTTGAAAACTCGAAGATAAAGGTCATCGGATTTAGTCCGAAAGTAGCCACCAAATGAAAGCTTGAGTTTTCACTGATCAAAAACTCTGCTAATGCACTTTTTTGTTTTTGAGTTTTTCTGGTCGCAAAAGTGAGTTTTCATGTTTTCCAAAAAAATTACTCAGAAAAATCTGAAAAAAATAGAAATTTCGAAACTTTTTTTTCGATTTTTTTCTTCGTTGTTTTTAATAAGTTTATGCTTTCTGGTGTTCCCTGCACATTTCGTGCAATTTTTTCACCCCTAAAGTACCCAAAAAGTCAGACCGCAACCCCTTAAAATAAAAGCTTGAAATTTTTTAAATGTTCGTTTTTTAAAATCGGTTTGTCCGCTTTTAGATCTAGGTTTTCGAGGTTTCCAACAAAAATGCGTGTGTTTGCTCGAGTTTCGTTGACGTTCCGCTCAGACTTGTGTCCGCTATAGACAAGGAACCGACAGTAGTGTCGATGTATTAATCATCTCAAGTTAAACAGAAATGGACCTAAAATGTAACAATTTAAAATCTAGGAATTTGCAATTGTGAATGTCCAATAGTGAATGAACCAGATTTTTTTGTTCGAATTATTTCACTTTCGAAATCCACGTTTCTGCCGTATTATACTGATATAAACACTAGGAGTTTAGACCCAACTGAATAGGAAGTGACCATTATCGAAATGCCACCTTTTTAAATTCATTTTACTTCTTACCAACCTTCATAATAATGAAACTGCATAAAAGTAAAAATTCTACTGACTTTCGATTTAACTGGGAGTCATCGGAAAATACCACCAATATTTTGTTTTGACAACAGTTTTCCTCAAATAATCCCAAGTAATATATACAATTAAATAACACAATTTTAACCTCACTCCGGTTAACGAAGTGAAAGGAGTCATCGAAAATATTGCCAATTTTTTTTGAGATTATGTTCACCTCAAATTATACCTCAAGTTAATAGATAAGAAAAATAAACACAATTTAACCTCACGTCCGTTTAACCGGAAGTGATGAGTCAATCGAAATACCGCCAATTTCTTTAAATGGAGATTATTTTACTCTAAAATATACCCCCAGTAATATGATAAAATAAATTAACACAATTTACTTAACTCGGTTAAACCGGAAGTGAATGATCCATCGAAATAACCGCAAATACCACAATATTTACCTTCAGATATATACCACGAATCGCTTCTGCATTGCTAAAATTTTATTCAGTATTTACAAAAACGGGATAAAAAGGATAAGGCTTATCCGGACCCGGGATAAAAGGGGAAATCTATCCTTTCCATCCCCCTTATTCTTTTCCCGCCGTTTTGGGATAAACGGATAGGGATAGGGATGGAAAAATCGGCGGGATGCATCCTTTTGAGCCTTGCTTTTCAGTGCAAAATGGCCTAAAACGACACTTTCATTATTTTTGAAGGAAGGTTTTTAAGAACTGACAAATCGAAAGAAAACATACAGTTTTTTGTATACGAAAATTTACATCTCTGTGAAAAATTAAATTTTTTAAATAAAGTGAAAAAAATTTAAACTTAAATTTTTTTTGCTCGCGGTCATATAATTACGCGTCGGTCGAAATGCTAGAAAAACGTTGAAATAAAATTTCTTTCAGAGATAACGAACTCATTTTAAAATTTAATAAGATTGCTATGTAGAAATTCAAAGTTATGAGTCCTTGAAAAAACCTTTCCAAGCCATACAACCCCCTTAAATTTAATATAACTTTTCGAGAGCCTAACCCCTTGTGAGCCAGCAGAGCCACAATTAGGCTGCAGCAACCTAAAATCATACGAACAAAAAGACAAAAACTGGATCGAGAATCTTTCTTTCAAATACATTCTAAAGAATTTAGATTCGGTTTCAAGAAAAATTGAATTTTTTTTCGAATGTTTTGTTCCGGGCATTACGGGAGTTATTAATCAAGATTTGAGCCCTATGTGTAACTTCCGTAAAAATTATTTCGGAACTGGACATACAGAATCAAATGTGAGATACCAGTTTTTAGTAAAGTGTTTTTGTGCATGCAATAACATTTGAAATAACAAATTTAATGGTATCTAGGGCAACATTTCTTAGATGAAATATCTAATTTTCAACTACAAGTATCCCATGAAAAGAATTTAGTTAATAAAAGTGAATTTAAAAACCCACTCAACATTGTCCACAGTGTACTTCATAACCATATTACTCGAAAATAATAGAAAAAATGCCATATCTGCTTTAGAGGGAAAAATAAAACATTTCATCTAAAAATCATATTTTTTTCAAATGCAAAATTTTGACTTATTATTAATTATTTGAGTTATGAGATATAGAATCAACAGCGACAAAACAGAGTAGCCAATCCTGTGCATGTTTTCGACGAGATACAAATTGTGAGACAACTGTGATCCGTGTAAACGTGATATGGTACACCTTGCTTTTCTCACTAGGTTTTTCNGCTCTGAATTTTCCATCCCTATCCCATCCCTATCCCCCTCGGTTTATCCCTTCTATCCCTATCCCTTTTGGAAGCCTGACTAAAAGTCATATTTTTTTTCGTTGTTTTAACGAATTCATTTTTATACAAACAAAAAATTTTCGAGGCAATTTAGAAAAAACCGAATTTCAAGTTTCTAGCCTTAACTCCCAGGACCACAGTTTGAAAATAATTTTTTGAGGTCATCGTATCAAAATTTCAAAATTATCAAACAATTCGCAACTTTCATGTTTCTGGAGACGGGATTATTAACTATGGCCAAATTATGAACCGTTCTCGTGCAAGAGCAAAAAAAATTTCTCATTTTAGACACTTAAAAAAAATTTCAATATTTTTTTGAAAATTTTGAATTATTTTTACAATTTTTAAAATTCTTATAATTAAACAGGCCACTTTGAGATCAGAAATCGTGAAATTTAGTTGACAGAACTACGATTTCAGAAGGTATGGACTGCCTATACAACCCCCTTAAGTGATTTTCCTTATTTTTTTCGAAATAGTTTGTAAATTTTCTACCTTTCGAGTCCACATCTGTGTTAGTAGTTCTGAGTGTCTCAGAAAATCTGATTTAAAAAAGTGAAAAAGTATTCATCTGGTAAAAATTAAATATAATAAAGTGAGCTCAAGGATTTCACTTTCGATTCGAAAAAAGCTTTATCCAACAATTCTTATGTCGCAAAAATTACTATCAAAAGAAAACACAAAAATACGACAATTAAGTTCGAATCAGACAAATAAAAACGTTATAAAATTAGAAGATAAAATCTGATTCTTAACCCTCCGAAGCATAGAAAAAAAAGTTCCGCCGAGGCACGAGAGTCTTTCAGGTGGCTCTACTTTGAGCGCTGTTTCCAGAAAACTCTTATGCGATCAACCTACAATTTTTTCTTTATAATCACGTTGAAGAGTTAAATTCTGAAAAAAAATGCATATTTTAAAAACTTAATGTTTAATTCCAGAAAAAAACGTCTGAAAAGCAAGGTTAATTAAACCACGTGATACTACCTCATGGTAAGCTCAAGGAAATATATGTTGATCTCAATACCTGCGCATTGCTCAGTTCTACTCAATACTCTTGTCTGATTGAGTATATGATATACTGTATATCTGTTGGAAATCAAAAAATATTTATAAATAAGTTCAAAATATTCATGAAAAAATCATGTTTTATAGGAAAAAATAGTTAATTTTCTCGATTTAATCAAATTATTTAATGATTACAATATTATGGCAAATATGGTATAAGAGTACCACTTTGACATGATTTTCACAAATTAAATATTTTTCAAAACAAATCATTTTAACCATACTAATATCGAAATAAGATATTTTGAAATTTCACAGTAATATTTTTGCTTCAGATATGTCCAGAATGCTATTTTTTTGCAGTTTGTACTCAAAACACTTTCTTAGAAACCAGCTTAATAAATTTAAATTCCAGATTTGGGTCAAAAATTATGTTTTCGGAAGTAAGACTTAAGCGAAAAATCGCCTTGTGTCATCTCAAAATTTTGGTCACTGAGAGCTGCGCGCGGTCTAAGTGACCAAAATAAAAACAATTCTTAGTTTTTCCTTGGAGTGTAAAAAAAGTTAAAAATTTTGGTCACTGAGTGACCAAAATCTTAAAAACCTAAAGTTTTTCCTAGAGTATTAAAAAAATTCAAAATTTTGGTCAATAAGACCAAAATCGCAAAAATTCTTTAAAAATTAATGCTTTAGAGTTTGTAAAAGTTCAAACCCGATTTATACCTTAATGGGGTCGGTGCATTTTGGCAGATTTGCACTCTTTCGATTTTTTTTCTCTTGATAGGAAACTTTTTGCTTCTTAAAAATTTTTGGGTAAAAACTTTTTCGAACGGAAGTTGCCACTTTTGAGCAAACTTTGTATAATCTGATTTTTTCAGATCGATTATTTTTACTTTATAAATTGGCTTTTAAAAAGACTTAAAAAACGTGCGTTAGCTATCGAAGGGGTCTAAATCACAGTAAAATTTATTTTCTATTTTTTATTTATTAGAAGCCCTGAAAAACGGTCTCGACCACCGTTGAAAATTTATTTAATTTAAATTTATACGATTTTTACGTCTAAATCGAAAATTTAAATTTTTTGAAAAAAGACATAAAAACCCGAAATTTTAGCAAATCGAAATAAATATTTTTTTTTCATGAGTTTAATTAATCAAATTTCACACGGTGGATGGGTCGGCTTAACAATTTGGCAAGTTTGAGTGTGATAATTTTGTTTCAATTTTGAATAAAAGAGGGCTTCGGTGGATTTCTGCGAAACAGTAGTTTCTTTTGGAAAAGTATGATTCATAGTATAAACAAGAGCGAAAAAACAAAACGAGGACATATTTGAATACAGTAAAAGGTGGCATTCTGAATATTTTCAGCTGATAATCCCAGAAAAATCAGTTTGAAAATTTTTGAACAAGAAATGAGGAAAATTTTCAAAATATTTCAAATTAATTTTGACGGAAAATCATAAAACCATGTCATATGATTTTTCAAATAGCATATAAAAATTATGTGGTCACCTACGCAAAAGGTTAAAGTGGCCATTTTGAAGAGTTTTTTTCGTTGATTTGAAACAAAAACTGTAAAAAAAATTTGAATAAAAAATAAGGCATTTTTTCATAATGTTCGGAACTTTTTTCAAAAATTTCTCATAATTTGTCGGATTCGAAAAGTTTAATTCAAACTCAAAATTTTCTTAAAAAGCAATAATTCGGAAATTATGTAGTTACAAAAGTTGCCTGGATTATGAAACATTACTTAGATGATATATTGAGAAGAATAAAAATATGTATATAAACCCAGTTAAAAGTCTTTCATCAACAGCCCATATCCGTATCTGTTAAAATGCACCGACCCCCTTAAGGAGGGACTGGTCGCTGGAATTGAATTTTCTCGATAAAAAAATAGCCAAACAGGGCTTTTAGGGTACTGGTCAGATTAGCCATCTTGTAGAACTATCTAAGATAGTCTATCTTTAAGCTTGTCTAAAAAACAACTCAATTTATTTTTGTATGCATGCACTCCTTCACACATAAGGGACACAAAAGGACCTAAACCAAAATAGAAAAACTGTCCTCCCAGGTTTCATGTCAAAATTAGCTGAAATTTTGACACAAGTTGTAAAAATAGTAGGCCGAAAATAAACTCGATCAGTTTTTCAAATTTTTCTTGAATGTGGAAAAAACCACCGTTTTTTGGCAATTATTCGTCGGAAAAACTATCTCCTCCTATGAAAAATTTGAAATTTATTCATTTTTTTCCTAAGCTAGCTCATACAAATACAAACAATAAACCTGATCACTTTTTGAGATTTCGACCTTAAACTCGAAATATGATTTTTTTGGAGACCCGAGAGAATAATTTCGAAAACAAAGTGCTTCGATTTTTTGTGAATAAGCTCAAAAGAAAGCCATTGTAACACTGATCAGAAAATTGGCTTACGTCAAGATGATATTCTGAGGTTTTAGCTGTTAAATTAAAGCAAATGTAATTTTTTAAGGTCATTTTGCCAAAAAAATTTTTGAGGATTTTCAAAGCCTCATAAAACCAGCGACCAGTTCTCCCCCTTAAAGTTTAAGGGGGTACTCAACGGTTTCTGACATTTTAGATCGGGGCTCAGAACAAAACGAAACAAGTTATAGAAACTCTGAAAAGCCTAAAAGGAGGACCTATCCTTTTGCTTCCGACCAAAAGTAAAAACAGAGTTTTTTGAGCACCACAGCACCAAGTGGGAGTAGAGTTCTAGAACACTGATTTTGACTTCAATGTCTTTTATCTCGGAAACGGCTTGATGGAAATTGATTACACTTTGTAAGAATAACAATTACTACGAGGTTGACAGTTATCGGAAATATTTTTCGAAAATTTCGATCGGACTTGTTCTAGAATAATGAAAAACTGTAATTTCATGATATTTTAGAATTTCTAGCTCAGTTTTCTCAAAAACGATTCGATACAATTTTTTTTTAATTTGGTATTATTNGTAGCAATTAAACCAGTTGAACAAATTTAGTATACATCAGCTTAACCTGTTGGTGGAGGGTCAAAAACAAACGATGGGAATTTGACTAAATATTCATTTAATTAAGGGGGTACTCAACGGTTTCTGACATTTTAGATTGGGGCTCAGAACAAAACGAAACAAGTTATAAAAACTCTGAAAAGCCTAAAAGGAGGACCAATCCTTTTGCTTCCGACCAAAAGTAAAAACAGAGTTTTTTGAGCACCACAGCACCAAGTGGGAGTAAAGTTCTAGAACACTGATTTTGACTTCAATGTCTTTTATCTCGGAAACGGCTTGATGGAAATTGAATACACTTTGTAAGAATAACAATTACTACGAGGTTGACAGTTATCGGAAATATTTATCGAAAATTTCGATCGGACTTGTTCTAGAATAATGAAAAACTGTAATTTCATGATATTTTAGAATTTCTAGCTCAGTTTTCTCAAAAACGATTCGATACAATTTTTTTTTAATTTAGTATTATTAGGAAAAACATGTCTTCTCAGTTTCTAGTGAAAAATTTTTTTTTAAACATCGCTCCTATTTATAGAAAATTGCAGATGAATTCAGCCGGAAGTCAATTTTCATGATTTCTAGAAAAAAAAATTTCATCGTGTTGAGCTGTAAGTACCATCAAATTAAAGCGCATTAGTCTATGAACAAAAAAATCTGCTACGTCAGGTTGCATTTATCTTATATTCTAGATCAAAAAATGTAAAAATTCCAAACTGAAACGAAATTTCTCCGAAAAGATTCGATACATTTTTATTTAGATTTTTAATAATACCGTGCAAATCATGTCTTCTCAATTTTCCAGTGGGGAAAACTTTTTGTTAAACATCGTCCTCAGTAAATAGAACAGTGCATTTTGCGTTCAGCCGGAAGCAATTTTTGAGTTTCTAGAAATTTATTTTCATCGATTGTACCTCAAAATTGAAGCTTTACTGCAAAATAAAGTAAAAAGTGCCACTTCACTTTTACCTTATTTTTTAGAATTTTTCATAAATTGAGGTTATGTATTTCTCAAAAACAATACTTAAAAAAATCCTGAAAAAACTCGAAAAATTTTGAGAAAAACTCGAAATTTTTTTTTGATAAGAAGCACGAAATGCATTTTGTGGGCTTCTTGGGCTTGTTTTGTGCAGATTTATTCCCTAACTGATTAAAACGTTGAGTACCCCCTTAAAAAAGATAGGCTTATTCTAACCCTCTCCGGATTTGATGGATCTGCTTATGAATCAGAGCCTATGAGTCAAGAGTTGCGTTCTCTCAGAATAAAGTTCAAAAACGTTCAAAAATTTGAGGCCTGAGTGACGCAATTTATTGAAGCTTGAGACTGACCAAAATGTAGATCCCCCATGCAAAAGGCTCTGGGAAAGATATCAGTGTGAAATGGGGTTGTCAAAGAACACAGAGCGAACAAAAAAAATGTTTGGTCACTTCAGACTCTCAGAGTACCCCCTAAATTGAAGCTTTCATGCACTACCTTTCTTCATCATTTTGTGGATGATTCAAAGTGGCTGGAGCCTTTCAAACAGGCTCTAATGCCTCGCCAGCCTCCGAGTCGGAGGGTTATAGTCTTATTACGCAACTAATATATCCCTTTTACCACAACCAACTCCATCTCAAAAAACGTTACTACTTTAAAGTGCGTGTTAGAATCCATCAATGTGTTCTAAGCTTGTTTGGTATGATTATCAGGCAAGGGTGCTTGATATTGAGACCTGCTAACTTTGATCGGCTGTGTATATCACGTCAAGCAATCACTAAGATCAATCACTTAACAACATTAGTGGGATTCGCACACGCGCTATAAGTAGTAAAACGTTTTTGAGATGGAGTTTGTACCCAATCTTTGTTCGTAAAGGATATTCGGTGAATTTCTGTATCACGGGTTCTATAAAACCAATTAATATTGATTTGCCCATTTTAAAAACTCTGATATTTTTGAACATAAAAATCTTACACGGGTCATCGAGCACCGAACGATCCGATTCTTGACTTTTCAACAATCGGGCTTCCACCGAACCGGATCCGATCACATTTTTCAAACTCGGGTCCGATCCGCATCTCTGTAAATTTGAGGCCCGAAACTTCCGAAACCGAACCGATTTTGAAAATCTGCATCGATCCCTTCCCTGTACTTACAGTGCTCAAAAACATTCGGCGTATTGGGCTTTTCGCATATTGGCACTTTAGGCGGTATGAAGATAAAAATATATCGCCCCCTGTATATGAATCATATAATATGATACATATAATAATATCAATATTTTCAAGGTATACGAACGCTTCTGTCCTCAATGAATGCTTATTTTTATGAACGTTGCGGCGTTTCCTCAATTGATTTAGCCTATCCGTCAAATCTTGATACTTTTGGAGATATTATCGAGACAACTCCAGCCGTTCTCTATAAATCAAGTCGAGCACCAATGATTAACCAAACAATGTTTGAAATAGATGGCCAATTAGGATCGATGGAGTTAAATCCGATTGAATTATGGGGGAAAATATATGACTATGATGCACTCGGTAAGACTTTCACAAGAATATGATATACATGTATCATATATATCGAAGATAATTCTTTCTCCTGCCTTCTCACAGTGAGAAGCCTTCTCAATTCGCGTCACAACTGTGACGTGAGAAAAGAAAGTGACCAATCACATCACACGATTCTTAAAATACGTTCACAATCGTATGATTTGATTAGTCACAGTCTTTTCTGACTCCACAGTTGTGACCCGGAGTAAGAAGGCAGGAGAAAGTATAATCTTTCATATAGACTGTATCATATGGATTATGATCCCAGGCCCTAAATTTTTTCTTCTTTCGTGATAATTTTGGAATGCTTTATTAATTATGATTCACGTTTTGTGGAAAAACTAAAAACTCTCGATGGAAAAAATTATTTGTGACTCGAGCATCTACTTTCGCGTTTGACCAATGAGAGCACCGGATATCACGAAGGTGACCAATAAGACCTTCGAAAATAAGTTCAAATGCGAACGCAAAAGTGAAGGCATAGGGATCACCTTTTAGATATGTTCTAATTTGACCTAAAATATCTAACCCTAAAAATTACGTCATCATATTGGTAACTTTTCGATTTGGAGTAAGTTGTAGGTTTCAAATTTCATAATTTATGTGATTTCTTAAAACGTAGCAATTTTGACGTCACTGGTAACTCTTTTTCTCGATTCAAGATCACATGCTTGACCAAATAGTGAAAACGGCGCCACGGCCATATTTTTCGAAATATTCCTATCAAATATATTGCTATCTTATGCGTCATTGCGTGGGGTAAAGATGTTGGTAGATTTTGGGTGAAATAAGAATACGGGTGATCATAGTAATTTTTTTATTTAGTAAACGATACAGTTTATTGCCTCGAAGAAATTAACAGTTTTTATGAAAAAGAACCTGATGAAATTAAACTAGGATCTTTATTCATGGAACATTATATGGAAATAGAAAAAATTGTTTTGAAAAATCTATATATGCACACAATTAAAGGATTGAACAGAGAGGCAATTCATGCAGGTATTTTATGATTTGAATTTTCTATTTCAACTGATCGTCACTAGTAGTGACTCACTACTGATACTCCGATAACAAGATTTCGAAAAAACAGACTGTCATTTGTCGTCGGAAAATCTATCTCCTCCTAGGTTATATTGAAGATGCCCAAATTTCGGCCTAAGCTATCAAAGAACAGAAATAAATTTATGTAGAATTTTTTTTCTGAAATTTAATCTCATTTTTGAAATATGAATTTTTCGAGAGCACGTGAAAAATTTTTGAACATAAATTTGCTTCGATTATTTCGAAAATAAGCTCACAAAAAGCCACCGAAACTTTCATTAAAAAGTTGGCTAACGTCAAGGTCTTATTTTGAAGTTTTGATGGTCAAATTCAAAGAAACGGCATTTTTTAAGTTAATTTTGAAAAAATACTTAAAAAAAACGCGAAAAATTGGAAATTTGTTTGATGATTCGATTTAAATGGCATTTTGTAACCATCAACAATTAATTTGGCACATTTTTAATGACTACAAGACCCTATTAAACCAGCGACCTACCCCCCTTAAACTTTAACCCTACGAGGTATATTGATAAAAAACGCTCAGGGGACGTCCACGCCACGATAGATTCTCGGAGGGAAAACGTAAATCTTTGAAGAGGCAGGAACAGTGGCGTAGATGTCCCCAGAGCGTTCCTAAAATTTAAAAATGGCGTAGATGTCCCCAGAGCGTTTGAAAATGGCGTAATTGTCTCCAGGGCGTGTCCAAAACCAAGAACTCTGCCTTTTGAAAGATTCGACGTTTTTTCCGCGCCTCCGAGAATCTATCGTGGCGTGGATGTCCCATGAGCGGTTTTTTATCAATATAAGCCTTTTGAAAGGCTAAAGCCACTTCAAATCAGCCAAAAATGATGGAAAAAATGATCGCAGAAACTTCTCCTTCTAAAACCATTTAAAATTCAACAATGTGAATCTAAAAATATTTGCTTACTTTTTGATTCAAATTTGGAATTAAAATTGCAAATAAGCCAGTTTTTAGGAAAGTGTTTTGAGTACAATTAGCTTTCTGGACATAAACATAAATTTCCTGGAACCTACCATGAGGTAGTATCACGTGGTTTAATTAACCTTGCTTTTTAAACGTATTTTTTTAGAATTAAACATAAAATTTCTAGAATATGAAATTTTTTTTTCGAAAATTTAACTCTTTAATTTGATCATGAAGAAAAAAAGGAAGGTTGATCTCATAGAAGTTTTCTGTAAACAACGCTCAAAGTATAGCCTCCTGAAAGGCTATCGTGCCTCGGCGGAACTTTTTTTTATGCTTCGGTGGGTTAAAGTCATCTGAGTTCTTTAATCGCAAGTACTACTCGCAAATATTTTCGGCCAATCCAGTTTTTCTGTTTTCTTTAAATCTTTTGAAATAAAGTTTTAAAATTGTCGAAAAAAACATAAGCTATTCGTCGGTCTTATTCGTCCAATAATAAACGCTTCCCGCGACGTTTTTCGTTAATTAAAACATGTTTTGTAAATTTTAGTTTAAACATGGAATAATTTGAACTCGGTGACGTTTAGCTGTTTTTATACTAAACATAAGTCACAAATAAATTTGGTTTTTCAGTTCTAAATGATACTCACTGGTCGGAAGATGCGGAATCTACTCGATACCTAAGTAAAGAAGATAAGGAAGCACATGACCAAAACGTACAATACAAAATAATTGAAAAATTCAGAGAAATAATAAGTTGAGGGTGGGAATTTCCAGCTGATAAAAAATTATTAGATTTATACAGACATACTTAATTTAGCTATATAAATTAGTATTAATGAAACACAAAATAAACAAAAAAGTTTCACAAAATACTGCTCAATTTTTTACAAAATGTACATGAGGGCCTTAATCGTCCGAAACTGGCTAATGGTCTAAAGTAAAGTGCCGCAATTTGAGGTTTTTTATTCCATAATATTTTTTGTGATCCGAAAGTGCACAAATCCACAATCTAGAACTAACTAATACTTAAACCAACCAATTATGAGCGTTTATTTAGGTTCCTGTAAAATATGATCGAACGCCCATGTTTTCAATAATTTATCGACCAATCATTAGACATTTGTTAACATTCACATCCGAAGATTTTGAACACTTACACATTTTATTTTGGGCTCAAATTATCTGATTGACCGCATTTACTTCAATTGCGCAATCGTCCTAAATTTAAAGGCGAAAAACTTTTAGACGATGTGTAGCTCGTTTTTTAAGTTTAATATACATAACTAATCTCTTGGAGGGATTCTGAATTTTGTGAACCTCCGAAATGTGTTGCATTAAAAGCGTTATATTTAGAAGCTTTCCCACCCCTATTTAGCCTGAAATCCGTCAGAGAGCATATGCGCGATAATTTAAAAAGATTGGACACAAAAGTTCTGGTCGAAAATGGCGTTGACGTTAGAAAAATAAGAAAAGTTTCGCTGGAAGCACATCCTCAACCTGATCTCGAAAAAATAATGACAAAATGGTTTGAAGTTTACGCAAATGATAAATATTTAGAAGAATTGTAGGAAAAGTTAAACATGTTGAATCTGTAGATGCCGATTTCGGGTCTCACACTGGAAACTTAAATTGCATATGAATAAAAATCCAGCAATCCCAAGAATTGTTCCGCTATAAAGTGTTCGAGTTCTTTCTGAATTTACTGAAACCATCGTTATGATTCCTTGAGATGGGTTACCAAAAACTCTATTCATAGAAAAATTTTTGGTGTCGAATGATAAAAGCCTTTGAAAATTTGATCAGACAAAATTAATTAATAAAATATACCGGTAAATATTAAATAAAATAGATTTGATTAATGTTTCGCATTTTGAGTAGGGTCGCCAAGGATTTTTCACGTTGCAAAAAGTCGACTTTGCGTACTTGTGATTTTATTAAAAATTGGACAATTGTAAAAGTTTTCAGAATTGGCTACTTCTTGAAAGATACAAAAATTGTCGGCGTTTCAGCCAATTTTACAGAATGAAAAAAATTCGAAAATTTATTTTTTGGAAAAATTTAAAGAAAGTGTTGGAATTGTCATTTCATTATTTTCAAATTGGCTGAAACGCCCGCATTAAGAGAAAAACTTTTATAAGTCAAGTAATTCACAATCTTGCGTTGGGTGAAAGAAATTGTCTCCAAGGAGCTATATAATATATATAATTGTCTATATGATATAATATAGGCTTTTCCCAACGAAACACCATTTCAAAAATGTTTTCTATCTCTGTAGCGCGTGTTCGAATCTCACTGATGTTGTCTAATTAATTGTCTTAGTGATTGTTTGAGTGATAACACACCGACTCAATACAATCAGTAAGACAATATCAATTTGTTAAAAATATTCTTTCATGGGATAAATATTTTCACCACTAAACGCGCCATAAAAAGTCAGCACAGACCATTATATGTGACAAATCTAACATAAGTGGTCGATTTTGGGTGAAAATCGAATGGTGGACACGCTAAGTATGGTCCATACTTCTTAGCCATTTTTTAATATTTTTCTAATATAGAGAACAATTTTGAAATTTCTATTTTTTCATGTTTTTGCAGTATCAATCAGGGATCGGCATAATAAGTCGTATTGTATCGTAATTTTTGGATCGAATCGTATCGTTTTTTTGCGATATGATATGTTATAAATGATGTATGTATCAGATACGATCTTATTTTTATTTTACCCCTCTAGATACGATACGATCCAGTTTTAATTTCGACCCCCTAGATACGATACGATCCAGTTTAAATTTTGCATATGCCGATCCCTGGTATCAATCACTTTGTGTCGATATAAGGAACGTATCAAAGATAAAAATAAGCAGATTTGTCGCACGAAGTACCCAAGTCCTAAAAAAATTAACCCTGATCAACCTCCTTGTGTTTATTTATATAAATTATATAATATAATGGAAAATCTAAGAACGTAGAGTTACGTACTAGTAGATTATAAGAAATAATTAATTCATGTAATTGTATTTCTTAACAAAAAACTATTTTGTCAAATGAAAATCGAATTCACAATCGAATTAAATGAAACAAAAATACATGAAATTGAATAACTTTCTTAGAGTTTCATCAAAAAAATAAACTTGTACTCTAGCAGATAATATTTTATGAACTAGACTAAATACTACATCAAAAAACGAGTAGATAGTAATTCGCAGAAAATGTAATTAGTCGAAAAATCGGAAATTTCGATTTTTCAAATATAAAGACAATTTTAACTTAAGGGGGTTGTCCATGCTGATTTTGCTTGCACGCATGCAGTTTTTTTGTTTCAAAAAAAAATACCGATTCCGAATGAACTGAGTCTTGTGAATCGATTGCAATTAATTAAATTGCGCTTTGATGACGTCATAGTCTATTCATATAATCTATATCCGAAATTCGAATGTTGAAAAATACATATCGCAATTACGAAAACAGTTTTTCATTTTTACGAATGACCTGACGTAAACGGAAAATTTCCTTCGCGTTTGATCGACGACTACTTAGTTTCAAACTTATTGGGAAAGTTAAAATTAATTTCATTANAAAAGCCTTTATCAAAACGTCCAAAAAACACCCTTTTTCGGCACATTCAGCCAAATTCCTGTCCCCTGAGGCAAAAATCGGAAAAACAGAACCGATTTACTAAAATTCAGACAATTTTCTAGATTCTCACTAAATCTCAAAACTTTCCAATATAAGCTCTAGGATCCTTGTTTCTTTGAAAAAAGCTAAGGAACTCGTCTTTAACCGCGGTTAACCAGATGATTGGTGAGATTGGTACTAAACTGTCAAATGGAATCGTGAGATAAAACATAGATCTTTTTGATGTTTGTTTCAAAAATGTTCAGTCTGCATTTGTCTGACCGTACGAAGCCTCTGAAATCTCAAAAATCACTAACACCACCCCCTTAACTCAAAAATTCTCCAAAGTTATGTTTAATGATTTGACCAACATTTATGAATATTAAAATTTTGCTACATGAGAAAATTTTGAATTCGAAATCAAATTTGAAAACTTTTTTTCATTCTTTGTCCAAATTGATTTTAAATTACTGTTGTGGAATTAGAAAGTACAAAATAGGCAAGTTAACATATTTTATAAAATGGCTACTTTAATTTTTTTCAAAGAGTCACACATATTTTTTAACAGAAAAAACGGCATTTTTAACAAAGAACCATTTATGAACAAAAAAAAACCCTGACCCTGGCCTTTCCCAACCAACAGTCTTGCATCGTTTTTCACCGTGTACACTGGACACGATTGTTCCTAACCCTAAATCTAATCCTTTGAACATAGGGAAATATTTTGTCTTCACTGAAAATTATGGTGTACACTTGGGGCATGGCAAAACTTTTTGTCTTAAAAAAACTAGGGTTAGGTGCAAGAAGAATAGGGTTCCTGCTGAACCCTTATATTCTCACCCAAACCCTATTTTTT
>SCLH01000937.1:117583-129777 GCA_004367855.1 Oikopleura vanhoeffeni | reverse complement strand
AGAAAATAACCAAAAAATTTTTGGTGAAAAATGCGTGAAATTTTAATAATATTTTGAATTTTTTTGAAAATTTTACGAATTCAAAAATAAAAGTTCAAACTCAAATCTTTCCTAAAATAGATAAAAAATGATTTTAATGAGCTGATACACATTTATTCTGGTTCAGCTAACGATAACAAGCACAAAAAATTAACCAACTAATTATTTTCGTAAGTTAAATTGACGCCAGTCTGCCACATCGCTGCTACCCCCTTAAAGCCCCCCTGACCAGTTAAAAGCCCCCTTTTTGGCCAAAGTTCTAGGGGGGCTTTAAGTGGTCAACCGCTGTATTTCAATTTCAAAATGGGTTTTATTGACATGTTTCGCGTTTTGCGTCTTCAGAATGAGAATAAAATTGCAGAATTTTTAACAGAAAAGTTTTTTGGGTCGAAAAGTAATTTGACGAATCGGGCCTTAGTTTCGCTAAATGAATGCCCGATTTGTGCAAATTATGTTCTAACATTAACACGTAGACTCGACTAAAATAAAAACGTTCTAGACTTCGAGCTAAATAATAAAGAAAAAACGGAAAATGGTCACTACTTGCCGGAAATACAGTCTACGAGTAAACGATTGAAATTTTAAACACATTTTTTTCTTAATTAATTCTACAATGTATTTAGCTACATGTATTTAGCTACGATTAAGCGCGCCCCCTAACGCAGGCTTCCAAAAGGGATGCATCCCGGCCAATTTTCCATCCCCATCCCGTTTTTTCTTATCCCGTTTTAAATATCCCGGGGATGTGATGGCGGGATAGATTATCCCCTTTTTTATCCCGTTCCGGGATAGGCTATCCCTTTTTTATCCCGTTTCTGTAAACACGAAATAAAATTAAGATACAGACTAAAATCGTAGATATTTACGAAATTCGTAGATAAGAAGATGATATTGTAATACTAGCTCATTTTTTCAAAACTTTGTTGACATTTTTAATGACTCATTACCTCCGGTGTTACCGGAAGTAGAGTTAAAATTGTCTTTAATTCTTTATATAATATCAGGAGGTATATTTGAGGGTGAACTAATGTCGAAAAAAATTTGGCGGTATTTTCGATGAATCATCATTTCCGGTTTTACCGGAAGTTAAGTGAAAATTGTGTTTAATTAATTATATAATAGTAGAGGGTATATTTGAGGGTGAAATTTTGTCAAAAAAAATTGGCGGTATTGTCGATGACTCATCACTTCCGGTTTGACCGGAAGTCAAGTAAAAATTGAATTTTTTGAATTATATAATAACAGGGGGTATATTTAAGGGAGAAATTTTGTCAAAAATTTTTTTGTGGTATATTCGATGACTCATCACTTCCGGTTTTACCGAAAGTAGAGTAAAAATTGTGTTTATTAACTTATTTATTACTAAGGGGTATATTTAAGGATGAAATGATGTCATAAAAAATGTCGGTATTTTCGATGACTCATCACTTCCGGTTTGACCGGTAGCTACGTCAAAACTGTGATTAGTTATTTATACTATACTAGAAGGTAGATTTAATATTGAAATGATGTCAAAAAAATTTAAGGGTATTTTTGATGAATCATCACTTCCGGTTTGACCGGAAGTCGAGTAAAAATTGAAATTAGTTATTTATATCTTACTAGGAGGTGTATTTGAAACTTAAATGATGTCAAAAATAATTTGACAGTATTTCTGATAAATCATCACTTCTGGTATGACCGGAAGTAAAGTAAAATTTGCGTTTATTTATTAAGATAGTATCAAGGAGTATTTTTGAGGATAAAGAAGTTTTAAAAAAAATTTGGCGGTGTTTTTGATGACTCATCATTTCCGGTTTGACCGAAAGTAAATTAAAAATTTCACTTTTATTAGTTATTTTATTTATGAAAATGGATTTAAAGGTGAAATAAAAGAAAAAATAGTGACATTTTTGATAAATGGTCACTTCCGGTTTTACTGGAAGTTGAGTTCAAACTTAGGTTTAATCAGTCAGATTATACACTAAAATGGATTTGAAAGTAAGAAAATTAAAATTGAAATCGTGATTTGACCCAAAAAAAACGGCCAAAATTGGTTAATTAAAGCGCTCTTTTTATTAATTCAAAAATTTTTGTTTTTTTTAAAGTTTTTGATAAAAAAATTCTTAATTTACACGTTTATCAACTTGTGTATAAATATTTTTTAAGCCTGCTTTCCGGATACCATACCTAAAAAATATCATAAATTATGATATTTTTATAGAAAAAAGTCGTTTATTCCATAATAATCATTTTAGTTGTTGATTTTCATCATCCAATAAAACATAGAAAACTAATTGAGAAACCTAAAAGGTTTTGACCCCTATTGTTTCTTGATTAAAGAGTAATAAAATTAAAATGGTAGTTAGCGAATTATATTTTTTAGTCAACATAACACAATTTAGGGCATCACGGCTCCTACATTTTCTGCAGTTATTATGTCATAAAAATGCACCAAATCAATTGTATATGTTTTGAGCGCATAAAACAACCCAAATGACAACAAAATTTTTTTCGAAAATTTTGCGTTTTTTAGATTTTTTTCTAAGTATTTTTCTCAAAATTATGTTCAAAAATAACGTTTGTGTCAATTTGATCACTAAAACTTCAAAATATCTGGTTGCCGTAAACCAACTTTCTCTTCAGTGTTTTCCCAGCTTTCTTTTGAGCCTACTTTCGAAAAAAACGAGGCACATTTTTTTTTGGAAATTTTTTCACGTGACCTTGAAAAATTCATATTTTTTGTTTGTGGTCGAAATTTGAAAAAACGCTCCTACAAAGTTTCTGTTTGTTTAGAGCTAGCTTATGCAGAAATTTGAGTACATTTTGAAATTTAACCTAGGAGGAGATAGATTTTCCGATAAAATAAGTCCAAAAACCGGTATTTTGAACCGGTTTTTTACATATTCCATAATAAATATAGCACGTATCAACAAAAGCGCTCCTACAAAGTTTTGTATACTAATTATACAGATTATGTTTGTATACTAATTATACAGATTATGTTAAAATTTGAGTTAATTTCAAAATAAAACCTGGGAGGAGATAGATTTTCCGTTTTGGCTTTGGTGGCTCTTGTGCCGCTTATGTGTGAAGGAGTGTGGTCATACAAAAAGGTTTGGCATACTTTTTTCGCAAGTTGAAGGCTAGTTCTACAAAGTGGCTAATCTGAATAATATCATTGAAGCCCTGTTTAGTTGATATTTTATCGATAATATGTCAAATTAGGGACCGGGATACCCTTAAGTATCTATAAAAGCGAATAAGAAGCCGATAAAAGGGGATTTTTTTTTTTTTACTTAATTTTGTGGAAAATGAGCCCCAAATCGGCCGAAGGCCGATAAATGGGCATTTTATGTTTTTTATTTAATTTTCTTAAAAAATGAGCACCCAAATCGGCCAAACCACGATAAAAGGTGATTTAATGTTTTAAATTTATTAAAAAATGAGCCCCAAATCGGCCGAAGGCCGATAAAAGAAGATTTAATGTTTTTTATTTAATTTTGTTGAAAAATGAGTCCCAAATCTGCCGAAGGCCGATAAAAGATGATTTTATGTTCAAAATTTGTTAAAAAATGAGCCTCAAATCGGCCGAAGACCAATAAAAGAGGAATTTATGTTTTAAATTTAAATTTGTTAAAAAATGATCCTCAGATCGGCCGAAGGCCGATAAAAGGAGATTTTATGTTTTTCATTTAATTTTGTTGAAAAATGAGCCCCAAATCGGCCGAAGGCCAATAAAAGAGGATTTTATGTTTTAAATTTTAATTTGTTAAAAAATGAGCCCCAGATCGGCCGAAGGCCGATAAAAGCAGATTTTATGTTTTTCATTTAATTTTGTTGAAAAATGAGCCCTAAATCGGCCGAAGGCCGATAAAAAAGGATTTTATGGTTCAAATTTGTTTCAAAATGAGCCCCAAATCGGCCGAAAGCCAATAAAAGAGGATTTTATGTTTTAAATTTAAATTTTTTTAAAAATGAGCCCCAGATCGGCTTTCAAATTGGCCAATTATGTTCAAAATTAAACTTAAATTTCAAATTTTTTATTTTAAATTTATTTTTAAAAATTTGATATTTTTCTCTAAAATGATAAAATAAGGCTTCTAAAATAAACTGACCATTTTATTTCTATATGAACATCGACGGAATTTTGCCTGTTCGACTACATACTGCACTCAAAAACAATAACGGCAGGAATTGATTATGAAGGGACAACATAATATGCTGAGTTTTGAAAACTTGGAGTAATGATGACTTGACTTTACCGATAATACAAAGAAAAAACAAACAAATGATGAAAGTTGTTTTATGCGAAATCCTTTAATTTGATTGATTCCTGCGGTTCTTGCCTGCTCTTGCCTGCCTCTATAATACTTCTCAACAGTTCAGACAAAAATTAATTAATTATTGTTTCTATTAGGTCAAAAATTTAGGACTCTCTGCTGCCACTTGGGCGCGAATATTAAGGAGCTGGAAAATAAAATAAACATATGATTTATATGATATGAACAAATTATAAAATACAAAATAAAGTATTTATTTTTTGCTTATAAAATTAGATAATATTATAAAAATGGCAGCATTTTGGCAATAATATCATAAAACGAGTTTTATAGGTTTAGTTTCCGTCGTTTCTTCTTCTTGTCAATTGTAAAATGCTAGTTAATTTTTTTTTTCGCGCACTTTTAACACGTGTATACTTCTTTCATATTTATGCTGGTTTTTGCTTCTAAAAACATAACAGTCATTTATATACGGTATTCTGTGTCTTAAACCAGTCACCACTTAAAACTTGTTAATACATTTCGACGGTTTCAAAAATACGATGGTTGCTACTCAATGATACATCGACAAGACCCGAAAATCAATACTTAACTAAAAATAAAAAGACAGAAGTAAATAAAAAGATTTCGGGCCCTGTTCCATATAAATGTATTATTTAGAAGGTTATAAGTCAAGATGCAATCTGCAGCCTATATCTCTTTCCACCCTGTGCAGCTTATGGCATAATGCATAAGTCTGATTACATATTTGTTANTACTATAACAAATCTTTTCAATAAAGTTCTAAAATTATCGAAAAAAAGTTAAAAAAGTTTTTAAAGAAATTAGAGCAAAAACAAATCTCAGCCAAAATTTATCAAAGGTTTTATTTATCAAAAATAACAGAATAAAATACAACAAGGGTGAGCGTACTTTGTGCAACTATAAACACCAGCAGGAAAATGCGATCCAGGGTTCGTGCAATTTGCTAAATATTAATTTAATTGGTTTTTAAATGATTTTAATTTAATTAAGTTGATGGTCTACGTGTAAGCTTTATATTTTGGCATAAAACACAATCTTAAAAAATACTTATCTTGCACTGGTTATTTTAATCCTGTCAACCTGCAGTTTAAAATGATCTGGATCAAATCAGCAAAGCTTACGTATGGTAACGAAAGTCTGTTAAGTATTATAAATTATGGTCTTTAAATTATAAACTATAATAGATATATGGATTACAGACCCTCAGAGGAAAGATCCTGAATATTTGAATGATACAAACAACGCGGGATTCTATCACCCAATAAAAACCCTGGATTTCAGGATAGGCCGATATCATTGGTCAGATTTGGAAAAGATCAACCAATAAAATGCTCAGATTCCACATTTTTGAAATAGTCAGGATCTGTCCTCTGAGGGTCGGTAATCCATATTATAGACTATAATAGTAGCATACGCCCTAAATTCATGAACAAATTACTGACCAGTCAAAATTTCATTTAACATTTTAATTTAGATTTTAAAACCCCTCTAATTAACATGTAAATTATTTCTTGTACAAAGAAAATATGAAAGATTGCGATACTCAATATCCTTTTCTCAACCTAAGTCCATCTAATAAATGTCCATCTAAAAAATGCTTACTATCTCTATAGCGCGTGTTCAAATCCCACTAATGTTGTCTTAGTGATTGCTTGAGTGATTTCACAGCGATCAACTTTGGCGGTTCCAATATCAAGCACCCTTGCCTATAATCATACTCATGACAATCACTAAGACAATATTAGTGGGATTTGAACACGCGCTATAGAGATAGTAAGCATTTTCAAGATGGACTCAGGTTGGGAAAACGATATCATTCTGGTTTTTTAAACCAGAACTTGATCTATTAGGATTACAAGCTGTTAGCTGAATGATTGAACTATTTGATTGATTCAGAATACGAGAATATGATTAAGTGGTCGCGCAAATTAAAGCCGATTTCATTGGCTGATTTTAAATCAGGTTTTTGATTGGCTGCAAGTATCCCGCGCTGTTTGCATCTTTCACATAGTCACGATTTGTCACGCGTGGGCCCTTAATTCATATTAATCCCCACTTCGTATGCGTTCGGGAAGCCTGATTCAATTGATGATGCAGCCAATCACCCACTCTTTACTGAATCCTGGATTATATGATTGACTCAAACGGCTTATATATATATAATTCGCAAAAGCACATTCAGCCAGACACCTCCCCGAATTAAGCATCATTTAAATCGGGCCTGCCAAACAAACACAGAGTGGAGATTCATATGATATATCGATAAATTCGTATTTTTTTTAGAGTTTTGATAAAATATTGTTTAATGTTTTTACTTGTTAATTACAATTGTCAACAGTAAACAGTTTTACTGCGAGCACGGACCGTGCTGCATGGTCCCTAGAGGTTTAATATTTTGAATTTAATAATCACAGTGATTAAATCACTAAATGGCTCCGATTTTTTTTGTTCATTTTAAACTTTTTTAGCACTGATTTGCACTCGGAGTGTATTTCAGATTCAGACTTAGAATCCAGATCAGGAGTGACTTGAAGTCACTGACTTCGGTTGAATTAAGTATTTACTAATTCATGCTGATATTTTGGCTTGATTTACTATAAAGGCCCCTCTTCCCGGATTCAATATATGATTTAACTCTTATACAAACAATACCGTTTACAGTATGAGCCTCATACTATGAGAATTTTAAATAAGTACTAATCTATGATTCACCTTCCAATCCTCAACCCTTTTTGCTGATTTGTCCATATTTAGAATTTTTTCCGACAAGATTTTGATTGATTCGCGAATTTCCCCCATGTCTGGGTTAACTGTAGAATTCAAAACTTCATGTAAATTGGTTTGTACCGAGATCGATGTGTTCACCTTTTTGTATTGCTTAAATAAATATGAATCAACCGCCTTACGCGTGTCACTTGAAGTCAATTTTACGGAGAGAAATTTATGCCAAAAACTTGTAAAATATTTTGACCATAACTTATTTAAATAGCTTAGGACGAATTGAGAGCAACGTGAAATGTAATTTTTGATGTATTGTTGTAACCTCTAACATGTTCTAAAAACAGCGAACTCCGGAACGAAAACTTAAGAAAAGCTTGTGCTAGCCTGAGAAATGCATACTTCGACTTCCTCAGAAGAAGTTCCTCTGTGATTTTTTGAGGCTCTATAAGGAGGTAGCAAGACGCAAGGCTTGGTCTCACATCTCTAGAAGGTCAAGTTCACCCGCTAGAGGGATTAAAGGTCAAATCTTAAAAAGCTATATCCTCGTAAAATAAACATCGAATCCATTTTATTTTTCGACTATGGCTGTATCATTATTATATTTAAATTTGATTCAGAGATCGAAAAAATTCTATGCAAACTACAGTAGATACATTTCAAAATATAGTTTGAAACGCTTACAGTGCACGGGTTGTAAATGCAAGAATCACCATATACTGCTGCAGCAACATGCTGTTTATATTCACGAAAAGTATATCGTCTCAAGTAGTATTGTCTAAAATTTCAAGCGAAATACGTCTTGCGTCGACTACCTCCTTAACTGAACTTGATGAAACGTTCAAAAAAAATATACCCAATGTGTTTTAGCTTTTGGGGTGATCTCCGAGGAGATTCACGCTTCACCAATCAGAGCGCGACTTGGTTAGTTAATTTAAGGGGCGTTTCAATCTCCCCGGGAAACACCCCAAAAGCTAAAACACATTCGGTATGGACATTTTTTAAAAGAGTTACTGTCAGTCAAAATTATTATTCTATCGTTTTATAAAAGTTTGTTGGCTGGACGCCGAATATAAAAACCCTATTTACAAAACCAAAATTTTAGAAATCCGTGTCGCGGACAACGTAACGTTGTAACGTAACGTTGTCAACGTTCCATAATCACGCAAGTTGATCCATAATTGAAATCACATTTCACATCTTAGCTTAGGCCTTTTTGAAAGCCTGGTTCACAGGATGCTTCAAAATTATCAAACTAAAGGTTGTATTTTAGATTTTGAGGCGCTTTGCCATCTAACTGATTTTAACATTGATTTCTACTTATATATTAATAGGATTATTCAGTTAGACGGCAAAGCGCCTCAAAATACTAAAATACAACCTGTACTTATTTATATTTTTCGATGAAAGTTGGTCTTGCAAATTTTGAAAGTATAACACTACTAGTATTTTGTCTTTACTGTATAGTAGTGACGATTTGAAATAAGGAATTTCAAAAATAAAAAATCGGTTTTAATGTGTTAAAGCTATCTTGTAGAGAATTTTTTTCTGGTCATTTTCAAACGTAGGATTTTTTCGGTCAATTTTTCGTGATTTTACAGGTTGTCTGGAATCCAGTTCTAGCGTTTTTCGGTTAGCCGTTTTTTTTATTGAGGGTCGGCCACCAATATTTGACCTCTAATGACCGGTGAAAGTTCAAGGTCAATCTCAAGTTCATCTTATAGACTTGAACTTCTCAAGAATCGGAAGGGTCAACTTTCTAATGAACGTATTAGCAACTATGTGTCAATAATGTACAGAAAGGTCGCTAGAGAGCAAAAACTTTTTTGCTCTTTAGTTTTTGCTCTCTAGCGACCTTTCAGTACATTATTGACCCATAGTTGCTAATACGTTCATTAGAAAGTTGACCCTTCCAATTCTTGTGAGGGTACTTTCAAGTTTATAAGATGAACTTGAGATTGACCTTGAACTTTCACCGGTCATTAGAGGTCAAATATTGTTGGCCGACCCTCAATCAAAAAAACGGCTAACCGAAAAACGCTAGAACTGGATTCCAGACAACCTGTAAAATCACTAAAAATTGACCGAAAAATCGATTTTTTTTGAAAAATTTTTGAAGAACAAAAAAACTCCTACGTCTTAAAATGACCAGAAAAACATTCTCTACAAGATAGCTTAAACACATTAAAACCGATTTTTTATTTTTGAAATTCCTTATTTCAAATCGTCAGTATGTATAGTACTGTATTAACTTTGAAAAACAATATTCCTGAATTATTTTAAGAAAAATGCATTTTTTGATACGCACATTTAGATAAAATGGACTTCAAGCGTTTTGAATAACTATTCCTATGAGCATAGTTTCCTTATTTGGTAACAATCAATGAGGGCTTGAAATGTGAGTTGTTAAACAGGCGTGACTAGTTAAACTTTCATTTTTTACAAATACCACTTTCTATTTCCGCAGATTTTTTGTATCCGATAATCGGTTACCGATTAGAAATAACCTGAAGTTGAAAGAAGTGATTTGTTTATATTGTTTCTCGTATTAAATTCGGCTACTATCCAAAATTTCAAGAACAACTCATTAAAATGCAAATTATTAGTCTGAGCAATTTGAATTACTGTGGTTCGTAATGGCAGGTTTGTAACAAGAAACGCTTTCGGTGAATTTTTATTCTCTAATTCTTTTTTATGCCTTGGCCGTTCTTAACTTTACATTTTCTTCTCTTTTACAAGCATGCAACATAGTTAAATAGAGTATATTTAATAGACGACTTAACTTTAGGCTTTTTTATAAAAAATTTGACCTTTGAGACTATTTATAAAACTGACCGAAACATCCAGCTTGACCAAATCACCAGCTTCTGTGAGTCTAAACATACTGCCAGGACATCCGCTTATGAGCATTAATTATTTAGGAAAAAATTCGGCTATTTTTTTGATACGCTGGTATTTTCGATTACATTTACAAATATCGGCGAATATTGAAAATGATTTCGGTGCAGTCGAACTGGCAATGTTTTTCAAACCCGGGTGGCACTGAGTGGTAATGGTATGAGAGTTAAAGAGGGCTAAAACTAAGTGCTCGTTGGATGAAAAGTGATTTGGGCGCAGTTTGATTTGAACGAATAATTAAAAGCCCGAAATAAAATATTTAGAAAAATTCACATTGAATTAATTAATTAATAACAGTTATAAATTTTATTTTGTTAATTATAAATTCATTTTCATGGATATTGTTTATTTTCTTAACAAAAAATAAACAATATATTATATATATGCATTTATTTTAAAAAATACCCAAGGTAAAAGTAATTTTCAGGCTTGTAAAAAGAAAGTTCCCTTAATGTTGGCTCTTCCCTTTTTATTTGTTTAGTTGAAAACGGGGACGTTCCCTTCCCTTTTACAAGCCTGGTATTTTTATTTATTTCAAAATCAAAAATTCTTCTATTAATTTCTAAATTAATGTATTATTATTTAATTTCACAATTAATAGAACTTTTATTCATTTTAGCGTCGTCTTACTATCATCCGGGATGAGTGATTCCCTAGCTTTAAGTTTAAAAAACCTCGCCAGTTCGTAAATACCCAACGTTTTCCATAAATTAAGGGGGTTGTCGACTCTGATTTAATAAAGGCCTTAGAGGCATTAAAAATTCTCCAAATTGATACGGGGTGATAATTAAGTGTACTAAGAACTCAATCATCTAAAATTTTTTTTCGAATTTTTCGCATTTTTTCGATTTTTTTGAAGTATTTTTTAAGAGATGAAGTTAAAAAGTAACGTTTGCTTGAATTTGACCACTAAAACTTCAAAATATCGACTTGACGTAAGCCAACTTTCTGATGAGTGTTTCACTGGCTTTCTTTTGAGTTTACTTTCGAAGTAATCGAAACACATTTTTTTTCGAAATTTTTTGATTTTTTTTTCGAAAAATCATATTTTCAATTCTGCATCGAAATTTAGGAAAAATGCCACTGCCATCCTTCAAAATGCAACAAGGTGTACTTTAAAAAATTTGGCTCTATTTTGAAAATAAACCTCGGAGGAGATAGATTTCTAAGCCAAAAATTATGAAAAACGAAAATCGTCAGTTTATTGGACCGCTTGGAAAATTGAGTCATCGAACTAGAAAAACGCTCATTGCAAATCTTAGTTTGCTTTTTTCACGTATTATATCAACTTTTTCAGTTTGACCTTTGATTTCACAAGATTAAGGGGGTAGCAGCGATGTGGCAGTTGTACATTTTTTGGAGGTGATTTTTGAAAGAAAAAATAATGTGAAAAATTTTATTTTATTTTTTATCTTCATAGAAGTGTTCATTCTTGCAAACGTTTATAATTTTATTCTCAACATACTTAAGTATTTGTAGAATATTCAAAAACCACTTTTCATTCACAACTCCATTTCCAACTTGACCCGATGTGGGATTTTTTTTAAAGCGCATATTTATAAACTTAAGACATTTCGGTGTAATGCACTAATTAGTGAGAGATCATATCCACATAAAAAAATTCTTAATTTGAAAGTTTTTCTTTTATGAATAATAGAGAAAAAAACAGCTTTTAGGAAAAAAAAATTGACCTTCAATTGGTTTAAATATGAAAAAATGTCCTGATTTTTAAAAGTAAGTTAGCCTATTACACCCGCAATTTTATATAATTTTCCAATTTTTTCATAAATTGGCTGCAAATGGCACAAACCGTGTCAACAAGCAGTGTTGTAAATTTCATCATTAGTTTCAGAAACGATATTCGATTGACCCTTCCATCGGTTGAAATACGGAAATCAAAATAGTACCAGACAATTAACACAACTGATTCGGCATGATTTTTCAAGGAGAATTTGAAAAAAGCATGATAAAAAAAAATTTTGACTTGAGTTTGCTACATTTTTCATAACATTCTAAAAAAGTCGACAAAAATGACAAAATGAACATGTTATGATTTTTTAAACAGCATTCAGAAAATATGTAAACATGCATGAAAAAAGTTAAAGTGGCTATTTTTTTCGTTTTCATTCACTGATTTAGATGAACCTGTATGACCACACCCCATATTTCGACTATGGTTAAATCCTTCCCTTGAAGGTAGTGTTTTTTGGGTGATTTTCCGCTAATCTGGATTTATGAATGCTTCTTTCCTGA
>SCLH01000937.1:102283-115919 GCA_004367855.1 Oikopleura vanhoeffeni | reverse complement strand
AAAACAAATGAGCGCACTTTCAATTTAAATCATAAATAAATCAATAATTTTTGTTTTCGTTTTTTTTCCTGTTTTGGGCGCCGAAAGCAAAATTTTAAAACAAAAGCAATTTTGCATTATTTGTTAAGCTTCTCCGGAGCCTCACGCAAAAAATAATAAAAAATGATGAAAATTGAAGGAGTAGGTACGAACTGCGTGTCTTTTTAAGAGGCTTTTTAAAAGCGTAGGTGTCGACGTAGGTGGGATTGTATCAGATTACTGTTAAATTCAAAATTACCGCGAAGGTCGGTTCTGTTAGTAACAAATGTTTTTGGAATATCAGCTTTGCTAGTTTGGCGGGAAATGGCTTCGGAAGACGCTCAAATTTGCGACACCCACTCCCTTAAGGCTAGGTCTACAAATTGTTTTTTGGATTTACTGCTGAAGGTTCAGATTTTCCTGAAATAGTTCTGCAAAATTGCAAATCAGACACGACAACCCCCTTAAGGACACGGCAATTATTACAATATCAGGTATTTAAAATAATTACTCGAAAATACGAATTCAAAACGGTTCATAAGTATACTTTCCTATAAATTGAATGAGTACAAACAATTTTTTCATTGCTGCCATAGTTATTTTTCTTCAATGAGAGACTTCGGGTCAAACCTCGAATGCTGATTCTAAAATGAAATGTAAGTATTTGGGGTATTTGGACATCTTTGCTAAATTCAAATTGCATAAGTTATGGAATAAAGGATAAAAGAATCAGATTTTATTCTCAACGCATATATTTTTCATCATTTTCATTATTGGTACAAAATTAGGAATGATAACGGGGATAAAAAACGGTTGTGGGTGCTAATATTGAAAATATGCCAGCAATTTCAAATTTGATTGAACCCACAACAGTACTTAAATTGCTGACTGTCACGAAATGTGGTGCTTGTTAACCGGTGTACTCATAATTTCTAAACAACCTGTACTCAGACAAGTGTCAATCGGCACTTAGCAAGTTTAAAAAATTATATTTAACTACTGTGGCTGGATGTAATTTATTCATTAATATTTTTTCTCTGACGTACGTCACGTAGGCTAAAAATATGTGATTTTTCTATAAAACATTGTTTTCCAGCCAAACCATAACTTTTTAAGTTTTACATACCAATATGAAAATGTAGACAAAACATCAGGGAAAATATGTCAAAAATTTTTTCACATAATACATTATTATTATTAATAATGCTGCAAAAATTGTTTGATCTGTATAAGCGAGGCAACATCTCGCACACTATTTTTGCGAAAATATTCTCATACAAAAAAAAACTTGTATCGAAAATGATTATAATAAATCGAAAGCTCTACAAATAAATTAGTTTTACTAAAAAAAGCATATATCATATCTCAAAAAACAATGAACATCTATACATTAATACTGGAATTCAGTATATTCCAAAATTGCCATGCGGTCATCAAAATTTTTATAAAAAATCAATATTTTTCCGACCAGTTATTCTCATGGTTTGAATTCACAAAAAAAAACGACTTTTTTCTGCTTAAAACACACATGATTTTAAGACGTTTCAAACTATTTGACTCATATTTTAAATTCGGGAATCTTGGATGTTAATAGTTTCAAAGGGCGGCAAGGGATTAAGAGGGATTAGTGAACAATTTTGACTTAGAAAATCAGATGAACAAAATGAGCTCACGAGTTCAATCTCTCATTTCAAATTATCAATTATCGGTTATCGATTATCGGTCAATTATCGGTTTTCAAAATGTGACTTCTGTAATATTATTGAGCCCAAAAGTATCAAATTATTTTATTATTTACAATATTTATAAATTTTATTTTAATTCCCGTAGTCGCCGACAATTTCTGGACCCGTAGTGATTTCTGGTCATCCGTGACCAGACGTTTTTAATCAAGCATATAACCAAAAATTAATTACCAATATATATTTTTTCATTATTCATAATATAATTCAAATAATTTTCTATAACCCTATAAAAAACAATTTGTGAAAAATAAATTAATAAAAAGGCAACAAATCTCAATAAGAAAATTAAAAACTCTCTTTTCCACGATTCTCACAAACAAGTGCATAAGTAATAAAATTTTAGACTTAATTTGACATTTTAAAATTTGGAATATTAAACCGTTCCCAATTTGGGTGTCGAATCTGCAAAAATAGTTAAATGTTTTGATTAAAATTTTTACAAAATCACCTTTATAAAAAGAATTTTTTTTTTTTTTGATCACAAAGTTCAAGTTCCAATTTCAACTTCATCGTATAGGCTTTATGAGTACCATCAAAAGAATCGGAGAGGTCGACTTTCTAATGAATATATTAGCAAATATGAGTCAATTATGTACTGAACGAGCGAGCAAAAAAGTCAATTTTTTGAGATTTCACAGGGGGATTGTTGCTCTCTGGCGACCTTTCAGTACATAATTGACCCATAGTTGCTCATATTTTGATCAGAAAGTTGACCCTTCCGATTATTTTGAGGGTACTTACGAGTCTCTACGATGTACTTTGAAATTTACGGTAAATTGATATACTGTACACAATATACGGTTTTTTGAAAAAGTACTCAAATTACATAAAAAAACTTTCGGAATAAAGTTCAAACGTTTTTAAGACTTTTTTCTCATTAGACCAAAGTCCGAATAAACTCACGTGACGAAATAATTCAAAAATTAGGTATGGTCCATACCGTATGGAATATGTCATTAATTAATCCTTATTTCGTAAAAAATTGGGAAATGCCGTTATGTTCAAAATTAATAGGTTTTGGCGTTATTTGAGTACTAAAACCTTGTTTCTTAATTTGAAGGTTACATGATCGTTTTCGGACTTTGATAAAAAAAAGTCTTAAAAACTTTTCAAAAACCTCTTCATTTTTTTCAAAAATTGAGTTGAGTAATTTTTCAAGAAAAAAGTACTATTTTTACCAACCTTATTCGTTGAACGGTCACGTGATCATTTTTGGGCTTTGATGTAATGGAAAAAAATCTTGAAATTTTTTTCTGATTAAGATGAAAAATTTTTTTTGGTGATTCAAAAAATTTTTGCAAAAAATAAGTACTGTAATACGGTAAAAATTAAAAAAAAAACGCACAAACGTCAATTATTTAAATATTCGATTGATCACTTTGTAAATGTTCGTTCATCAATGATTAAGGGTCCTAAATCGCGATTAACCATTGGAGGCTCCGGACTATTTTCGAAAACCCCTGTAGATTAAATACCAGAAATTGCAGGTTGCTTCTGAATGATTCACTTTTTAGGAAAAATTTTTCTGAAACTGCTGCATTTTCAATTTTAGTCCTGGCGGCTCTAAGTAAATTTTTATTTCTTTAAAAGTGATTTCGATAAATTGCGTAGGTTAGGTTCTTTTTGCGGAAACCACTTGTAGATTAAAGACAGAAAATTGCAGGTGATTTCTGAGGAAGTCACTTTTTAGAAAATGAAATTCCTAATCTTTTCCTCTATTAGTTTTTGTTCTAACGTCTACCATTTGCTCACAATAAAATTGCGTAGGTTGAAGCACAATTTTTAAATTTCACTTTTCTAAAGGGTTGATAAAGTCAAAATGTGAATTATATACTATTAAAGTTTAAGTCTATCCTTAATCTCGAGGACTAGAGAACAATAAAATTGCCAGCACTTTTACTTTTCCCGTAATGAGCGCTCAAAGTCGGACCGAAAAATCGGCTTTGGAGCCTCCAAGGGTTAAAGAACATCTGGTCACGCATGACCAAAAAGTCACTACCGGAGTTAAATAAGGTTGGAACATTTTTGTGATCAGTATTCAAATTCTTGAGTTGATAATTTAAATACGGTTAAATAATGCGCGTATTACAAGATTGGCAANATTAAATTGCAGGTTGCTTTCTGAGATGTTACACTTTTTTTAAGGAAAAATTTCTGAAATGCTGCATTTTCAATTTATCCTGGGCGGCTCTAAAGTAAATTTTTATTCTTAGAACAGTTGATTTCGATAAATTGCGTAGGTAGTTCTATTGCGGAAACCACTTGTAGAGTAAAGGACAGAAAAATTGCAGGTATTCTGAGGAAGTCACTTTTTAGAAAATGAAATTCCTAATCTTTTCCTCTATTAGTTTTTGTTCTAGCACGCTACCATTTGCTCACACATAAATTAGCGTAGGTTTGAAGGCACAATTTTAAATTTCACTTTTCTAAAGGTTGGATAAAAGTCAATTGAATTATATACTATTAAAAGTTTAAGTCTATCCTGAATCTCGTAGACTAAGGAACAATAAAATTGCCAGCACTTTTACTTTCCGTAATGAGGCGCTCAAAGTCGGACCGAAAACGGCCTTTGGAGCCTCCAAGGTAAAGAACATCTGGTCAGGCAGTACCAAAAAGTCACTACCGGAGTATAAATAAGGTTGGAACATTTTTGTGGATCAGTATTCAAATTCTTGAGGTTGATAATTTAAAATACGGTTAAATAATGCGCGTATTACAAGATGGCAATAATTTATTGTGTACGTAGTAGTATTTTGGTAATACCGCAGAAGAAAAGTTGATTCTTTCACCAAGAATTTTTTTGTGCTCCGCAGCGCCCACAGGGGCCCGATTCAATATATTTTCAAAATATTTTGTCCACCTACGCACATTGAACCAAACTCCATTTGATCACTGACACAAAAAGTAAGAACTCAAGCAAAATACACTCATCCTCTTAATCCCCGCCACAAAAATCCAATTTTGATCAGGGACACAAAAAGTCAGGATCCAAGCAAAAAACACTAAGCCCTTTTAATTTCTTGCCGCCCTTTTGAAACTATAACATCCAGGATTCCGGAATTTAAGATATAGTATAAATTTTCAAATGTATTCACTCCCACAATATTTAAAAAGTAATACCCTAGGCTAAATATTACAACCCACAACCCCCTTAATGCTAATGCTGATCAAATCTTTAATTTTTATTAAAGCTAAAATGACATTCAGAGTAAAAATAATTTTCTGAAAAGGCACTAACCTGGAATCTTCGGTTTTGCGTTATGACTGAAAATTATTTTTAACTATTCAAAATAAAGTAATACACAATTTCAAAACAATACTTTTAACCTTAAGGGATGGTGTTCCTACATTTTCTGCAGTTATTACTGTCCATAAAAATGCACCAAATGATTTTAATTCATTAAGAAGATAAATTAACCCGCAAAAAATTTTTTTTTCGAATTTGTGAATTTTTCAACATTTTTGTAAGTACTTTTATCTACAAAGTCGATTAACTTTTAAATTTTGGTGAAACTTTCCAACAAATTACACAGTTTGAAGTCAGTGAAAGCAGGAATTAATTTGAGCTTATTTTCGGATTTCATCCGACAATAAAAATAAATTCCGGTCTACTCAAGTGACAATCTAGAGTTTTACGCACAGTAATCAAAAAATTCAAAAGCTGATTGTTTGGCTTTTTATTATTTTACTTTCAAAATAATAAAAAATGCAAAAAAACAATAAAAATCAGGAAGAGATAGGTTTACAAGGACGAAAATGTGTTAAAATCGCGGTTTCAGGAAATTCTAGAAAATGTGTGACGAAATGTGAGAAAAATAAAAAGCTAGAGTTTTCTTTAAGTTTACTAAATTCTATATCTGTGGTGAATATCAAAGCTTTTGATTAAAAAAACAGGGACAAGGATAGGTTTTGAAATATGGAAAGTGTGCGCGTGTTACAAACATGGTACAAGGAAGTGTAAGGCCGAAAAATAATTGCAAAAATAATAATCACAGCCAAAAAAATAACTCTTAATGACAGTATTTCAATATTATAATTGTTAAGATTTTCGCGCTCATTTTCAATATTTCAATTTTTAGCCTAATCAATGTAATAATGGCGCGCAGTAAATCTGCATAAAATAGTGATTGCGAAATTTCTGACAGAAATTATTTCTGATTCAGAGCAGGTAAGAATTTACTTAGAGAATCGAGAATGATATTTTAAAAAAAGAACAATAATCGCAATTACCGTTCGTGAATTATACTTCCGTTTGTAAAAATGTACAGTTTGTCTATATTTAACTACAGCCATGAATTTAACAAAAATTCTCGGCGATGAAGAGATTTTTCTCTGACAAATAAACATCGGCATTATGTAATCTTTGGATACGTGGATATGAAGTTAAACTTCAATGAATAGAAATGGTAGCAATTAAGTTTTATGACATTTAACGTGTTGTGAAAAAATATCTTTACTATAAATGAATCCAATTTATACTATTCAAGGTTACGAACTACAATATAACAATGAAAAAATGCATGTTCACTTAATTCTCACAAAATACATTTGATTTTTAAAAATGGCTCTACTTTCTCCCCAGCACAATTGCTGAAAGCACCCCACAATCCCCTTAATGATTGCAAAAAGACAGATGAATAATGCTTAACTGAAACTTTATTTATTTTTGTGTACTTAATGTAAGCTTTAAGTCGCCCAGAGGGCGGACTTAATTATCAGTAATGTACACAAAAATAAATAAAGGATCTATTAGATTATTTTCGCTTTTGCGCATTATGAACGAGTAATCGCCTGAAAGTGTACACAAAATCAAACCGAACATTTATGAACGCGCAAAATTGCGCAAAGGAGAGAGTCGCTAATTCAAGCCAAAACGGCCAGTGCTCATGTCTGAAAAGCCTGGAAAAGGCACATTTCAATGAATAAAAATTAGGTAGACAATTTTGATAATGGTACAAAAAAAATATTTCTTTTAATTACGAAAAAAATACGTTTTTTCTTATTTGAATATCTTTTCCTATTTAATTCACTAAAAAAAAAAATACGTTTTTCGCATTAATAGTGTGATAAAAAAATATATTTAGTCCAAAAATACTGTAAGGAGATTAAGCCTTGATTTAAGTTTTAATACGATCCCGTAAGTTAACTCTCAAAAAAAACACCGGACTTTGAATGAGTTGAATAGAAATGATGAACCTCCATTAGAAGTTAACTGTATAGATGACAATAAATTAAGAATTTGTCACTTAACGCTTTTTGCGGAATAATTCAAAACCTTTATTCTAACCTAATCGGAACCGGTGGGCGGGATCAGATGGTTCCAAAAATGCCACGAGATAATACTCCGAATTGTAACCACCAAGGATGTGGATACCAAAGCCATTGTATAACCTAAGAAGTAAATCCCCTGAAAAGTTCTCATAATTTTTTTATTAACCAAATAAATTATCGAATAAACATTGAGAATAAAACAACCAAGTGGGAACGAGTCGTCAAGAAATGTCCAAAAAAGTGGCCAAATATAAACTCTAAATCGAGTTGTCCATAAGGTCAATAATACTGCTTCGACCACGGCGATCCTGCAAATAAGATCGGAGTTAATCGGAATCGATTGGGATAAGATCCGACTTTTTCAAAAAATTACGCAATCCTGATCAGGTTTTATTTGGTCGGTCAATCCCCATCATGCTAATAATTGAGTTCCTCGATTCCGATCCAACTGATTCTGTTATTTTAATATCGTTCTTGGCAATACTGTGCTTTCGACACGGTTGTACGATATTGCACGCAATATCAGATCACATAAATGATGAACGTTCTACATCTGTGATCATTTGAAAGTATTCTGTAACAACGCATCATGACGTGTTAAAAGGTTACTACGCCGTAATTGCTAGATATAGAAATTCTAACAGGTGACAGTTCAAATTCAAGACTTGGTTACTCACTAGAATAATGCTGACGATATCTATTGTTTGACAATTAAGACACCAACGTTCGCCAAGAAAACAAAGATGTTTTGCAAAAACGTGTTCATCAGAGTTTGGTGTGTCGGACACACTGATGCCTTATAGTCTTAAATTATATAGATTTGTGTTTCCATAAAGAGTATAAAATTAAATGTTTTGAAATAGCGAAGTTATACTACCTATGAACTTGGAATTATGCTCAGAAGGCGGCGATTTGTTCTGCTACAATGAAGCTGGAAACGGTCCAAGGATAACAAAATTGTTACGCCAAAAGGGAAAATTTTCTCGCCAGAATCAGCTAAAATGATAATAATTATTATTAAAGATAAAAATGGCCGATTTTTCTTGAAAAGAAATTGGGACAAACGTTTACGGCCTGATCCCTGAAGGATGATGTTTATGTGAAATCCAACACTATAGATTAAATATGTCATATTATATTGCGAATCTATAATTACGATCCTTACACTTAGAATTGTTAGTCTGAAGGTTGAGTTAAAGTCAAAATCAACAAAACACTATTTTGTTTTTAATCTAATCATTACGGAGAAACTCCGTTTAGAATTGTTAATTTTTAAGCGACTTTTAACGGTGGTGTCAAATAAGTGTGGAAGATCATAGCGATGAGGCTGTAAACCTGAGTAAATTTTCAGGCTGACCCAACTGAAATGATGTCTATGATTCCGCTTATGTTATGGCTGTGGTTTATTTCGTACAGAAGTTTGGGCAATGGCCCTCGGCCCGGTCAAATGTCAACAGTTATTTCTGGTTTTACGGGTTTTAAAAAACTGCCTAAAATATGCCTGATTTTGGCAAAATTTAAAATAAAAATTGAAATGCTCAGCGACCAACTAAAACTATGTAGATTTCAATATTTTCTGACTTCTTGACTTTTTCAAGCATACTTTGACCAATAGCTAAGTCAAAGTCAATACCTTAATTTTGGTGTTCGAGTATTTAAAGGTTTCATTTCTTATAGCGATATTGGTAGAAAAAAAATGGTGCAAAAATTAACTGTTGTAGAATTTCATCTTAAATTTTATTATTATTATTACTAGTTTATGTGCAGCCATGGTAAGCCGTCTAGCAATAGTTTATTATAAAAAAACTGCTTAAACATCGCAAATTGTCGATAACTTTGAACTTATACAGAGATGCAAGATTCAAAAATATATAATTATCTTCTTCTTGTTATTGATCATTATAATTGTTCCAATTTTTGTCTTAAAGTGCATTAAGGTGGCAGTAAGTCCAGCAGATTGGTACATTTTTCAGAGCCAATATGTTTGGAAAGAAAAAAAAATGTGGAAAATTATTTTTTTAATTTTTATATTCAATAAAAGTGTTCATTTCTTACGAACTTTCACATTTTTATTTTCTAAACATAACTAAGTATAGTTAAAAAGATGAAAACCACTTTCACGTAACATATAAATTCCAACTTCTAACCGACTATGAGAATATTTTTTAAGAAGATTATTAATAAACTTCATTTATTTGCGAGTGTACTCCGCTAGATTAGTGTTCCTTAATAACTCTGGCACAGTCGAAAATTTCGTAAATATCAAAGTTTTTTTTCCATGAAAAAGGGTAAAATTTGG
This sequence comes from Oikopleura vanhoeffeni, assembly GCA_004367855.1. NCBI lineage: Eukaryota > Metazoa > Chordata > Appendicularia > Copelata > Oikopleuridae > Oikopleura > Oikopleura vanhoeffeni. The sequence continues at coordinate 106,586 of SCLH01000937.1, read as the reverse complement.
CAAAAAGTAGGAGAAAAACGACGTTTTTTGAGAAAAATTGACCTTAAATTACGTTTGGGATTATCAAAAAATGTCCTGACTGATCAAAAAAATTGACGGCCTACTACATCCCACAATTTTGATTGCGGAATTTTCGCAACCATAAAAATTTTGAAAATGTAATTCAGTGCCGACAGGCACTGTTACCGAGAGTACATCAAGGGGTTTAAAAATTCATCACACGTTTTTCAAAATGATTTAATACGCGCGATCCGACCCCAAGCAACCGAAAAATCGGCTTTGGAGCCTCCAAGGGTTAAAGAACATCTGGTCACGCATGACCAAAAAGTCACTACCGGAGTTAAATAAGGTTGGAACATTTTTGTGATCAGTATTCAAATTCTTGAGTTGATAATTTAAATACGGTTAAATAATGCGCGTATTACAAGATTGGCAATAATTTTATTGTGTTACGTAGTAGTATTTTGGTAATCCGCAGAAGAAAAGGTTGATTCTTTCACCAAGCAATTTTTTGTGCTCCGCAGCGCCCACAGGGGGCCCGATTCAATATACTATTTCAAAATATTTTGGTCCACCTACGCACATTGAACCAAAACTCCATTTGATCACGTGACACAAAAAGTAAGAACTCAAGCAAAATACACTCATCCCTCTTAATCCCTCGCCACAAAAATCCAATTTTGATCAAGGGACACAAAAAGTCAGGATCCAAGCAAAAAACACTAAGCCCTTTTAATTTCTTGCCGCCTTTTGAAACTATTAACATCCAGGATTCCGGAATTTAAGATATAGTATAAATTTTCAAATGTATTCACTCCCACAATATTTAAAAAGTAATACCTAGCTAAATATTACACCCACAACCCCCTTAATGCTAATGCTGATCAATCTTTAATTTTTATAGCTAAAATGACATTCAGAGTAAAATATTTTTCTGAAAAGCACTAACCTGGATCTTCGTTTTTGCGTTATGATCTGAAAATTATTTTTAACTTCAAAATAAAGTAATTCCAATTTCAAACAATACTTTTAACCTTAAGGAGATGGTGGTTTCTACATTTTCTGCAGTTATTATGTCATAAAAATGCACCAAATTGATTTTAATTCATTTAAGAAGATAAATTAACCCGCAAAAAATTTTTTTTTTCGAAATTTTGTGATTTTTCAAATTTTTGTAAGTACTTTTATCTACAAAGTCGATTAACTTTTAAATTTTGGTGAAACTTTGCAACATAATTGGCAGTTTTGAAGTCAGTGAAAGCAGGAATTTAATTTGAGCTTATTTTCGATTTCATCCGACAATAAAAATAAATTCCGGTCTACTCAAGTGACAAATTCTAGAGTTTTACGCACAGTAATCAAAAATTCAAAAGCTGGAATTTGTTTGGCTTTTTATTATTTTACTTTCAAAATAATAAAAAATGCAAAAAAAATAAAAATCAGGAAGGAGATAGGTTTACAAGGACGAAAATGGTTAAAATCGGCGGTTTTCAGGAATTCTAGAAAATGTGTGACGAAATTGAGAAAAATAAAAAGCTAGAAGTTTTTCTTTAAGTTTACTAAATTCCTATATCTGTGGTGAATATCAAAGCTTTTGATTAAAAAAACAGGGACAAGATAGGTTTTGAAATATGGAAAGTGTGCCGTGTTACAAACATGGTACAAGGAGTGTAAGGCCGAAAAAATAATTGCAAAAATAATAATCACAGCAAAAAATAACTCTTAATGACAGTATTTCAATATTATAATTGTTAAGATTTTCGCTCATTTTTCAATATTTCAATTTTTAGCCTAATCAATGTAATAATGGCGCGCAGTAAATCTGCATAAAATAGTGATTGCGAGAATTCTGACAGAAATTTTTCTGATTCAGAGCAGGTAAGAATTTTACTTAGAGAATCGAGAATGATATTTAAAAAAAAGAACAATAATCGCAAGTACCGTTCGTGAATTATACTTCCGTTTGTAAAAAATGTACATTTTGTCTATATTTAACTACAGCCATGAATTTTTAACAAAAATTCTCGGCGGATGAAGAATTTTTCTCTGACAAATAACATCGGCATTATGTAATTTTGGATACGTGGATATGAAGTTAAACTTCAATGAATAGAAAAGGTAGCAATTAAGTTTTATGCATTTAACGGTTGATGAAAAAATATTTACTATAAATGAATCAATTTTATACTATTCAAGGTTACGAACTACAATATACAATTGAAAAAATGCATGTTCACTTAATTCTCACAAAATACATTTGATTTTTAAAAATGGCTTATTTCTCCCCAGCACATTGCTGAAAGCACCCACAATCCCCTTAATGAAATAAATGTAATGAAATTTGCACTTAACCTTTATTGCGGATAATTTCAAAACTTTATTTAACCAATCCGGAACCGGTGGCGGATCAGATGGTCCAAAATGCAGAGATAATACTCCAATTGTAACCACAATGGATGTGGATACCAAAGCCATTGTATAAAGATAAAATTCCCCTAAAAGTTTTCATGAATTTTTTTTTAATCCAAATAAATTATCGAATAAACATTTGAAAAAAAACCAATGTGGGAAAGATTTGTCAAAAAATGTCCAAAAAAGTGTGCAAATATAACTACTAAATCATTGTTGTCCATAAGGTCAATAATCTGCTTCGACCAGGGATCCGCAAATTAGATCGGAGTTAATGGAATCGGATTGGATAAGATCGACTTTTTCAAAATTCTCAATCTGATCAGGTTTTATTTTGCGGTCAATCCCATCATGCTAATTTTGAGTTCCTCGATCCGATCCAATCTGATCTGTTTTTTTAATATCGTTCTGGCAAACTGTGTTTTCGACACGTATTTGCACGAATATTACGAGTATTCAGCAAAATAAATTGTGAGAGTTTCTACATCTGTATTTTTGGAAATATCTGGTAACTAACGCATCATGACGTTGATTTAAAAGGTTTATCTACGCCGTAGATGCTATGATTATACAAATTTCTTAACCGTGACAGTTCAAATTTAGACTTGGTTACTAGAATAATGCTGACATATTATTGTTTGACAATTAACACCAACGTTCGCAAGAAAACAAATATTTTTGCAAAAAACGTGTTCATCAGAGTTTGGTGTGTCGGACACACTATGTCCATTATAGTCTATAATTTATAGATTTGTGTTTCCATAAAAAGTATAAAATTAAATGTTTTGAAATAGCGAATTATACTACCTATAACTGGAATATCTTCAGAAGGCGGCATTTGTTCTGCTACAATAAGCTGGAAAACGGTCAAGGATAACAAAATTGTTACGCCAAGGGAAATTTTCTCGCCAGAATCAGCTAAAATGATAATAATTATTATTAAAATAAAATGGCCATTTTTTTGAAAAGAAATTTACAAACGTTTACCGGCTGAATTGATGAGTTTATGTGAAATCAACACTATAGATTTAAATTATGTCATATTATATTGCGAATCATATAATTTACGAATCTTACACTTAGAATGTTAGTCTGAAGGTGAGTTAAAAGTCAAAATCAAACAACACTTATTTGTTTTTTAATCAGTCATTACTGAGAACTCCGTTTAGATTGTTAATTTTTAAGCGACTTTTAAGGGGTGTCATAAGTGTGGCAGATCATAGCGATGAGGCTGTAACCTGAGTAAATTTCAGGCTGACCAACTGAATGATGTCAGATTCCGCTTATTTTATGGCTGTGAGTTTATTTCTACAGAATTTTTGGCAGTGGCCTCGGCCCGGTCAAATTCAACAGTTTATTCTGGTTTTACGGGTTAAAAACTGCTAAAATATGCCTGATTTTGTCAAATTTAAATAAAAATTGAAATGCTCAGACGACCAACTAAACTATGTAAGATTTCAATTATTTTCTGACTTTGACTTTTTTCAACATACTTTTTGACAATAGCTAAGTCAAAGTCAATACCTAATTTTGGTTTCAGTATTTAAAGGTTTCATTCTTATAGCGATATTTAGAAAAAAATGTGAAAAATTAACTGTTGTAAATTTCATCTTAAATTATTATTATTATTATTACTAGTTTATTTGCAGCCATGGTAAGACCGTCTACAATATTTTATTATAAAAAAACTGCTAAACATCGCAAATTGTCGATAACTTTGAACTTATACAGATATGCAAGATTCAAAATATATAATTATCTTCTTCTTGTTATTGATCATATAATTTTCCAAATTTTGTCTTAAAAGTGCATTAAGGGGTGGCATAAGTCCAGCAGATTGGTACATTTTTTCAGAGCAATATTTGAAAGAAAAAAATGTGGAAATTTATTTTTT
>SCLH01000937.1:91986-102271 GCA_004367855.1 Oikopleura vanhoeffeni | reverse complement strand
AATTTTTATATTCAATAAAAGTGTTCATTCTTACGAACTTTCACATTTTTATTTTCTAAACATAACTAAGTATAGTTAAAAATATGAAAAACCACTTTTCACTGTACATATATTTCCAACTTAACCCGACTATAGAATATTTTTTAAGAAGATATTAATAAACTTCATTTATTTGCGAGTGTACTCCGCTAATTAGTGTCCTAATAACTCTGCACAGTCGAAAATTTCTTAAATATCAAAGTTTTTTTTCCATGAAAAAGGGTAAAAATTGGCAAAAAGTAGAGAAAAACAACTTTTTTTGAGATAAAAATTGACCTTAAATTACGTTTTGATATCAAAAAATGTCCTGACTATCAAAAAAATGACGCCTACTACACCCACAATTTTATTGGGAATTTTTCGCAACCATAAAATTTTTAAGTAATTCAGTGCCGAACGGCACTTATCGAGAGTACAGTCAAGTGTTAAAAATTTCATCAACAGTTTCAAAATGATAATCGCGCGACCTACCGATTAGTTGACATACGGCGATTTAATAGATGCCAAAGCATTTAATATGTGACTCTGCATGATTTTTTATGGATTCAAAAAACTTCGAATAAAAAATTTTGGACTTGATTTGGGGAAAATTTTCATAATTTTTCTTAAAAAATCGATAAAAAATGAAAAATAAAAATTTTATGATTTTTCAAACAGCGGTCAGAAAATATGTAGGAATCCATGAAAAAAGTTAAAGTCGATAATTTTTTGTTTTTTACCCACAGATTTCAGTTATTTGAACAAAAAAAGTTTTGGACTAAAAATGCGGAAAATTTTCATAATGCTTTGATTTTTTTCAAATTTTTACGATTTCAAAGATGAAAACTCGAACTTAAATCTTTCCTAAAATGGATAAAAATTATTTTATGAAGCTGAAACATATTTGAATCGGTTCAGCTAACTATAATAAGCATGAAAAAATATACTGACTTACTATTTTCATAAGTTATATCCCTTTATCACCTTTTGATCAATCTAATAGATGTGGGCTGAAAAGAAGAGAAAGCGGCCTCATGAGTGGCTAAAAGGGGTCTTAGGAGTGTTAGGATTGGCTCCCTTAACCTACATCTATTAGATTAATCAAAAGGTGATAAAGGGATATTGACTCCAGGATGCCGGGTTTATGCCACGCCCTTAAAAAAAATTATTCTTATTTTTAAGGTTTGTATTAATTTCCGAAGAATTCCTTAAAACTTCCTTAGTTAACCTTTATAAAAGAAAAAAATTGTGAATTTTATTTAAAGTCTATTTTAATAAAAGTGTTTATTCTTGCAAACGTACACGTTAACGTATATTTCTTAAAGATAACTGAGTAACTTAACTTAAATTTCCTGAATACCAAAGGAGATGGCGCCTATTACACCCGAAATTTTATTCGGAATATTTTGCAAAAATTAGAATTTTCAAAATTAAATGGTGAAAAATGGTGAATTTCATCAATAGTTTAGAAATGATATTCGCGCGTCCCTTCAATCGGTTGACATACGGAAATCATCTATGAGAACAGTAAAAATTACTATTTCTGATGGGTTTAGCCACAGTTTCAAAAAACAAGAAAAATTTTTGGACTAAAAATGCGGAAAATTTTCAAAATGTTTTTAATTTTTTTTTTAATTTTTTGAATTCGAAAATTAAAATTCAAGCTCAAATCTTTCCAAAAATAGATAGAAAAATGATAATAATAAGCTGGAAAATGTCAATATTGGCTAAGCTCACGATAAAAAGCATAAAAAATGAACTAACTTATTATTTTCGTTAGTTATATTTACTGAAATCTGCCGACTTTTTGGCACCCCTTAAGGATTTTTATCGACTTTTTAAGAAAAATTATAAAAATTTTCCCTGTCCCCAAAGGTGCAAGTCAAGAATTTTGTTAATTCGTGTTTGTTGACTCTCGCACAAAAACGATCATGCGCAGAAATCACCCATATTAATGGTTTGGGTATCTGATTAAAGTCCGCCGTATGTCAACTAATCGGTAGTCGCGCCGCAGCGACTGCGCGCGTTTAATATTGTGAAACTGCTTGATGAAATTTTTTGAGACACTTGACTGTGCATCCGATAAGTGCCAGTTCGCACGGGGGGAATTCTTTGTAACCTAAAGTTTTAATGGTTGTGAAAAGATTCCCAAATAAAGATTGGTTGGTTGGACTGGGCGGGCATTTTTTATTTGATAGTCTATGGACATTAGTTTTAATTATCAAAACGCAATTTAAGGGTCACAGTTTTATCTGCAAAAGAAAGCTGTTTTTGACTCTACGTATTGTTTCTCCCAATTTTTACATCCTTTTTCATCGGAAAACAAAATAACTTTGAGTATTAAGAAATTTTCGACTGTGGCAGAGTTTATAAGGGACACTTGTATTAGCGGAGAGTACACCCCCCGAAATAAATGCAGTTATTGATAGTCGGGAAAAAAATCTCAATAGGTCGGGGTTAAGTTGGAAAATTGATGCCAACAGTTTTGTTTATTTTTAAAACTCCTAGTTAGGTTATCTGTTTAAGAAAATGAACAAATGTAAAACGTCTTGTAGAATGAAGACACTTGTTATTGAAGGTATGTAAAAGATTAAGAAAAAATAGTCCACGATTTTTTCTGTTCAAATATTGCTCTGGAATGTGAGATGTCCTACTGCTGCCGGAAACCTAGATGCACCCGGGCCTTAAAGAGAGGTGGGTGTCGGCTGATCTCTGCCTGCTCAGGAGATGCGGTTCTGTGAGGGTGGAAGTTTCTAGAGAAAAATTTTTAAACGTTTAACTGCCCGACAGTCTTTTTCGGCCGGTCCACGCGTGACCATCAGACCTTTAATAGAAATTTCAGGACGCCTTAAGTCATGGTCATGTATGAAACATTCCAGCGAGTAAGTGATTAGATCAAGGCCTATTGCAGATATATTGACGTTTGGCTTTTTTTCTATGCAAATCAGTGTTACTGTATTGACAGTACTCTTAGTTTTTTGGGCCAAAAAAAAATCAAATCTATCAAAAAAAAGGACTTGTGTGGAGCAGTGAATCACAGAATAAAACTGTCTTAAAGGACTGTTATTTTTGGTCTGCATCTACAGCCAATATCGCCCAAATAGAGTGATACGCTGCCCGTAATATTCAAGGAAAATCCAAGGTGGCAACAGAATAGTACTGTTTTTTTAAAGTTACTTAAAATCAATTCTTTGGAAAAATGTGGAAGTGGTTCTTTACGACAATTTTTAAGACTTTTTTCTCCATTAGCATGTTTCGCAATAGAACCAAACAATCAAAACGGTGACCTTTAAATCAAGGAAATAAGGCTCTTGGGTCGCAAGTACGATAAATAGCTAGTCAGAGTTAGGCGAAAAATCTGTGTGGGTGATTTACACCTAATTTAGAGTTTTAATCATAATGAATTTTTTCAAGAAAGTCACGGGTGATCGTTATTTTTTCAAAAATAAGGATATAAGTATATGACATAGTATCAGACCTTTATTTTTTTTGAATTATTTGTCACGATGATTGTATTTGGACCTGTAAAACCAGTAAGTTGAGAAAAACACGTCTTGGAAATGTTGTTGAAGTTGACGCCTGGAAATGTTTTTCTGGCGTAATCTGGTAGCTAGCTTTTATCAATAATACCGGGTAGTTATTGTTTACCGTATATCTAAGATTACCGTAAATTTGAAAAGAGTTCGATGGTAAGACCTCGAATACCTCGCTCCACAAATCGAAGGGGCCGACTTTTCTCCATGGAAAGATATTAGCCACTAAGTGCGGGTCAATTGATGTGCTGGAGAAGGTCGCGCAGAGGAGCATAAATGCATCTTGTGTAAGTCTCAAAATTTTGACTAATTTTTTGATCTGCTTACATAATTGCATCATAGCCGCATAGTTTTGCTAATTATTTGTTCATTTAGGAAAATGCGGACTCTTGATCTTTTGAAGGGTACGTACAAGCGATTGCGTTCTCTTCGCATTGGNTACTTATTTTTTGCAAAAAAAATTCAAATCATCAAAAAAAGACTTGGAGCAGAATCAGAAAAAATTCTTAGACTTTTTTCTCATTACACCATAGCCCAAAAATGATCACGTGACCGTATATTCAAGGAATAAGGTTGGCAAAAATAGTACTGTTTTTTTTAAATTACTTAAATCAATTTTTGGAAAAAGTGAAGTGGTTCTTTAGAAATTTTTAAGACTTTTTCTCCATTACACCAAAGACCAAAAACAATCACGTGACCTTTAAATCAAGAAATAAGGTTTTGGGTCAAGTAGATAAATAGTAGTCAGATTTAGGCGAAAAAATTGGTGGGGTGATTAACACCTAATTTAAGAGTTTTGAACATAATGATATTTTTCAAAAAGGTCACGTGATCTTATTTTTCAAAAAATAAGGATAAATATATGACATATTTCAGACCTTATTTTTGAATTATTTTGTCACGTGATTTTATTTGGACTGTACCGTAATGAGAAAAACGTCTTGGAAATGTTTGAAGTTGACCCTGGAATGTTTTTGGCGTAATTTGAGTACTTTTTCATAATACCGTATATTGTTTACCGTATATCAAATTACCGTAAATTTAAAAGTTCATCGTAGAGACTCGTAAGTACCCTCAAAAAATCGGAAGGGCCGACTTTCTCATGAAAATATTAGCAACTATGGGTCAATTATGTGCTGAAAGGTCGCCAGAGAGCAACAATCTCCTTGTGTAATCTCAAAATTTTGACTATTTTTTGATCTCTAGTAACATAATTCACCCATAGTTGCTAATATTTTCATTAGGGTACTTACAAGCATTTTTTTTGCAGTTTCAGCACCCAAATTGGTGTCGGTTTAATATTGCAAATTTTAAAATGTCAAATTTAGCTTCAATGCGTATCAATTATGCCCTTAATTGTGTGAAACGTGCTAAAAAGAGAGATTTTTATATTATCTTATCACCATTTGATGCATTTAAATTTTTTTTCACATTCTGTTTTGATACGATTGTAGGAAATTATCAGAATTACCATATGATCAAGTGAAAAATATATGTTGATAATGAAACGAAGGTTATACGCTCGATTTAACCACCACGGTCACGCGTGACCGTGAAAAGACTGTGAGTCCAGAAGTTGTTCCGGATTGTAGGAGTTAAGGAGCTGATTTTGTAAAAATTTAATAAAAACATGGATTTTTTTTAGCAGTTTCAGCACCCAAATTGGTGACGGTTTGATACTGCAAATTTGAAAATGTCAAATTTAGCCTTAATGCGTATCAATTATGCCCTTAATTGTGTGAATCGTGCTAAAAAGAGTGATTTTTATATTTTCTTATCGCAATTTGATGCCTTCAAATTACTTTTTTTCACATTTTGTTTTGATATGATTGTAGGAAATTATCAGAATTACCATATAATCAAGTGAAAAATATATGTTGATAATGAAACGAAGGTTATACGCTTGATTTAAACACCATGGTCACGCGTGACCGTGAAAAGACTGTAAGTCCAGAAGTTGTTCTGGATTGTAGGAGTTAAGAACAACTCTTCGCAATAATTTTCAGAATTTCAGTAATCTGATACAATCCAACCAACGCACTCACATGTACGTATAGTAAACCTTATCAAAAAACACTAAAAAGCTATCTTCTCCACCTTTGCTAGTTTAGCCACAAACCGCATCTTTAAACAGGCAAATCAGCGACATCCACTCCCTTAAAGTGCATGACATCAGTAAGTGAAATATTTTCTTTGAACGTTCATAAACAGTATTTTGACTACTTCAAAGGTTCATGCCCACGTGTAAGTTACACGGTGTAGCAAACGTGAGCATTGTTATCATTCAAAACCTCGCTGTATTATGGTTGCATCGGCTTTAAATAAGCTAGTTGAACTGTTTAAGTTTTTGATCTATTGTTGTAAAAATGATATATTTTATATGACATGGCAATAAATAAGAAGAAATTACCAATCGTATTATTGGTCTTGAATTCGGAGTCGAAAGAAGCAAACGTATTCTTGTTCCCACTTTTCAATTTTTTTTGCTAGCGTCTGTGATCTTCAACCGAACTTGGATCAAGTGTTTTTTGGGTAGTTTATGTAACTGGGAGCAAGAATACGGAACTCTACGAATTCTCGGCCTAATACAAACTTATTGGGGAAGCCGTTTTGACCGACTTAAACCAACGCATGACTCAAAACAGCTTTCACGATGGGTATAGTAAGAGATTGCCTCGAACTTTCCACATATCTGAAAATATTTTGAAATTAATTTTTATAAAAATTTTTTTCCGGTTTTTCATAAACAAACTGACAACAAACAAATAAATGCTGAAAAATTATATTTTTGTGATTTATAAATAACCCTTTCTCAACCAAAGTGCTTCTTAAAAGTAAATAGAGTGTCCACGTTTAGATTTTGTCTTTTTTTGAAACAAGTTATCCGATTGAGTTCTTAGATCTCTTAAAATTACCACTCATATTAAGAGAAAAACCAGAAGAAAATTTTTTTTTCGAAAACTTTTAATAAATCTCCAATGTTTTTTTTAAAAGGGAAAAGTTTTTGAACAATTTTTCCGAAAGCTGAAATGTTAACGACGTGGATTAACTACTGAGAAGCACTTTGGTTGAGAAAATAGTATTCTGCTCTACCTTGTTAAGTTCAGCATTCATGGTGAATAAAATTGATCATAAGATGAATTTTTTTCGATCTCAATTAAGGGGGTGGCATAAACCCGGCATCCTGGAGTCAATATAACTTACGAAAATAGTAAGTCAGTAATATTTTTCATGCTTATTATAGTAGCTGAACCGATTTTGAATATGTTTAGCTTCATAAACTTATTTTAAATCCCATTTAAATGAAAGAATTGAGTTCGGGTTTCAGTGCTTTGAAATCGTAAAATTTGAAAAAAAAATCGGAAGCTTATAACAATTTTTTCGGCATTTTAGTACCAAAATTTATTTGTTTTAATAACTGAAATCTGTGGGTAAAAACAAGAAAATCGCCATTAACTTTTTTCATGGATTCCTGATACAGTATTTTCCCTACCGCTGTTTGAAAATCATAAAATTTTTATTTTTCATTTTCTAATCGCTTTTCAGAAAAATTATGAAAATTTTTCCCCAAATCAAGTCCAAAATTTTTTATTTGAGGTTTTTTTGAATCCATAAGAGAAATCATGCAGAGTCACATATTAAATGTTTGGCATCTGATATCGCCGTAATGTCACTAATCGGTAGGTCGCGCGATTATCATTTTGAAACTGTTGATAGACATTTTCTACACTTGACTGTGCACTCGGATAAGGTTGCGCATTTCGCATAAAATCTTTGAAAATTTATATGGTTGTGAAAAATTCCCAAATAAAATTGTTGGTGTATCTGGCTCATTTTTTTGATAGCAGGGACATTTTTTAATACCAAACGCAATTGAAGGTCAATCTTTATCTCAAAATAAAAGTTGTTTTCTCTACTTTTTTGCCAATTTTTACCCTTCATGAAAAATAACTTGATAAAAGAAATTCGGACTGTGCAGAGTTATTAGGAAACTAATTAGCGGAGTACACCCGAAAATAAATGAATTTTATCAATATCGTCTTTAAAAAAAAATTCTATAGTTTGGTTAATTATAAGTTGGAAATTGATGCACAGTGAAAAGTGTTTTTGTTTTTTTACCTATAGTTCGTTATGTTTAGAAAATAAAAATGTGAATGTTTGTAAGAATGAACACTTTTGCTGAAAATAAAAAATAAAAAAATAAATTTCCACATTATTGCTCTGAAAATATGTACCAATCTGCTGGACTTATGCCACCCCCTTAACTTTTTGTGTGTGTTGAATTGCATTTATTGAACGACTATTTGCAGCAAGAAAGGATCTTAGATTTGTTTTACTAAAATTTTAATAGTAGTTTCACTTATTTTAATCAAATTAGTGCTCATTCAACCTTTTTTGTAATTTATGCAATAACCTTTTTCTCGATTTTATAAATAAGAGCACGACTCATCACCTTTGGTGAATCATACTGTATGATTCATAAATCAAAATTTGTGGTTTTAGTCGTTTGATCAATAAAAAAGTTGTTTCGTCATAAAAATGCACCAAATCAATTCTTTCAAAAAAATTTCGAAAATTTTGCGTTTTTTTGATATATTCTAAGTATTTTTCTCAAAATTATGTTCAAAAATAACGTTTGTGTCAATTCCACCACTAAAACTTCAGAATATCGGGTTGACGTAAGCCAACTTTCTCTTCAGTGTTTTTCCAGCTTTTTTTTGAGCCTACTGTCAAAAAAATCGAAGTACATTTTCTTTCGGAAATTTGTTCACGTGACCTTGAAAAATTCATATTTTGAGTTTGAGGCTAAATTAAAAAGAACGCTTTTATGAAGCTTCTGTTTGTTTTGAGCTAGCTTTTTGCAAAAAATTGAGCAAATTTTGAAATTTAACCTAGGAGGAGATAGATTTTCCGATAGAAAAAGTCCAAAAATCGGTGGTTTTTTGCATATTCTAGAATAAATATAGCACTTATCCACAAAACGCTCCCATGTAGTTTTGCATACTAATTATTCAGGTTATGTTAAAATTGAGATTTATTTCAAAATAAGACCTGATAGTAGATAGATTTTCCGTTTTGGCATAGATCTCCTTGTCTCGCTTATGTGTCTGGGAGTGTATGCATGCAAAAAAGTTCTGACACATGTTTTACGCAAGATGAATGGCTAGTTCCACAAACTGGCTAATCTGAATAATATCCTTGAAGCCTTGCTTGGCTAATGTTTCATCGGGAATATGTCAAATTAGGAACCACCATACCCTTAACGAGGGTTAACTAAACCAAAAACGAAGTTCTACGGCAAAAATTAAGAACTAAAGAAATCATCGAAAATTTTACGGAGATTTCAAGTTTATAAGTTTAAAATGGCTATTTGGACGAGTCCAAAACCTAATTTTTTGGCGTATTTCGATAAAATATTTTTTGTGTTTAAAATTCCCAAATCCCCAATTTTGATAAAAATTTTGGGAAACGATCTAAAATTTTGCGTACTCAATTTTTCCACATGACTTTTTTGGATTTTTTTTAATTGTATCTTTTCTTCCTTTTGAAAAAGTTCCTGGTAATGAAAGTTAACTTTTTTTCATATTTGTTTTATATTTTTATATATTCAAAAACTTCAATTCAAATAAAAAAATATAAATGATATCTAGCAACTATGGTCTAATTTTCAACACAACGGATTCAAGAAAAAAAAGAGGGTTTTTCTATAAATATTTCGTTTTGCTCTCTAGCACTGTTTGTGTTGAAAATGAGACCATAGTTGCTAATATCGTTTTCAGCAAATCGTATACAAGGAATCTTTTGATGGCACTTAGATTTTCTAATTCTCACTTTTATGTTCAAAATTTTCGATTTCGCGCACTTTTTTGTCGATTTACAGCCAATCAAGCCGAAATTCAAAAAAGGACTACCCATTCGATGTTAACCAACACTTGGGCTTGTTATATTCCGAAAATGGCGTTTCTGGTATTTCCACAGAAACAGCCTTGTATCAAAACGTCGAAAAAACACCATTTATCGGCATATTCAACCAGATTGCTGACCCCTGAGGCAAAAATCGTAAAAAATAGCTCCCATTCACTAAAATTCAGACAATTTTCCGGATTCACAGATGGTTGGTGGGAGTGATACTGAATTGCCTGATTGAATCGCGAGATCAATGATAGATCTTTCATATGTTTTGATGAGAAATGTTCTACCGTCATCAGTTTAGCCGTACCAAGCCTCCAAAATGTCAAAAATCACTCACCCCACCCCCTTTAACCACAATCTGAATTCAATTTTCATATTTATCTTTCGAGGATCAGGTACAGTTTATGTTCAAACATTAAACTTCAAAGCCAAAAGTATTTATTTTACATAACGACTTTATTATCATTATATATTAACACCTAATGTGGGTAATGTTGAAATACTTAATTTTGCTTATGTATAAATACATAATGTGGCATATGTTCGAAATTTCAATTTCCGCATACTCTGATAATTATTCATACAAAAAAATGATCAAGAATTTTCATTATGTGTTTTTTTCAAAAATTAAATTTAGCTATTTTAAAATCAAAAAAATGATCAATAATTTTCATTATGTGTTTTTTTTTCAAAAATTGAATATAGCTATAATTTATAGAATCGAAATTATACGTTTTTTTCAAAATAATTTTCTTTTAGTTTCTTAAAAAGGGATGCGAATACCGCGGTATAGGCTATACCGTATAGGCCATACCGTATAG
>SCLH01000937.1:56394-67985 GCA_004367855.1 Oikopleura vanhoeffeni | reverse complement strand
TTCAACAAAATTAAATTAAAATATAATTTTCTCCTTTATCGGCCTTCGGCCGATTTGGGGCTCATTTTTTAACAAAATTCAACTCAAAATATAATATCTTCCTTTATCGGCTTAAAATTTTTTTTTAACCAATTTCCAGAAATACTTCGAAAAAATTCATGTTTTGAGATTTCAAAAAGTTTTTTCATACTCTTGCCACTACCCGCCGTGTCTCAATTAAATGTAAGGATCAGTACGGCACAACCTCACGGTGGAAAAAATTAGCTTCCAGGGACCTCCAGGAAGTGGTTTTGAAACAAAATTTTTGGCAATTTTGGGCATCCCCCTGTAATTCTCGTATCGAAAAACGACCAATAAACGCAATCTCAAAGTAGAGTTTTGTTAATTTTGGGTCTGCTCTGCTCTTAAAATTTTGATTAAAAACGTTTGCTCTGCTCTGCTCTGCTCTACCCTGATTTTCCAAAACGTTTGCTCTGCTCTGCTCTGCTCTACATTTATTTTTCAAAACGTTAGCTCTGCTCTGCTCTGCTCTACCTTGATTTTTCAAATCGTTTGCTCTGCTCTGCTCCGCTCTATCCTGATTTTTCAAAACGTTTGCTCTGCTCTGCTCCGCTCTAAAAAAAGTAGAGCAGAGCAGAGCAGAGCGGTAGAGCAGAGCAGAGCAGAGCAAACTCTGCCGACCCCTGGTTCGAAGACTGGTTTTCAAATTTCAGTGATTTAATTAGACGATTTGAAATGTCAAAACTCAAAAATTGGTATCGATGTTTCTATTCGATGTTAAGCAATGTTAAGCTATCTTGTAGAGATTTGTTTTGGTCATTTTAAGACGTAGGATCTTATTTGGTTTTGAGATTTTTTTCAAATAAACGTTTTAAAGGTGCGAAAAGTGATCTTTTAGTCCTCGGGTTCTTACGGGAGTTAAAATAGTGGTATCACAAATAGAATTAGCTGACTCGACAGCGAAGGTTTTCTCCAAAAGAGTTTTTATTGCAACTTTATCGAATGTACCGGCTGGTCAAAATTAACCGGTAAAGTATAGCTTCTGCTACCGGAAGTGATATTTCAATAATTAACATGTACCAAAGGATGCACAATTACGGTTTTCTAGAAACGTTCGTCATAAGTGAACACAAAGTGCCGTTTAAAGAGAATTTATATCATGGGAAAATACCACTTTCGGTTTTCACACAGGATAATAATTCCCCTATGGCGTCACCTTGCGGTCACTTATGACCCCTAGTTTATAATACCGTTTCCAGAAAACCGTTAATAGCTTATTCTATTTGTGATACCGCTATCTTAACTCCCGTGAGAACCCGAAGACTAAAATGTCACTTTTCGCACCTTAAACCGTTTTCTTTGAAAAAAATCTCAAAATCAAAAAAAAAATCTGAGTCTTAAAATGACCAGAAATAAAAATCTCGACAAGATAGCTTGAAAACATCGATACCAATTTTTGAGTTTTGAAATTTCTTATTTCAAATCGTCTTAGATTTAAAGTCAGCGTAGTATTAATTTAAAATTATTATTTTTGGTCATTTGGACAGAAATAACTGTAGTTACCGTTTACTTTCAAAATTCCTCGATTATTAAGATCTACAATTTTTAGATCATGTCCAGGGTAACTCCACGAACCAAATTGGAAAATGCATTCTTGTTGATCAAATGGAAAAAATCGAACATTCATTGTACAAGTAGACTAAAAATGTTTATTGCTTCATTTTTTTTTGAAACTTTGGAGAATTTAAAAATATTGAGTACTTTTCGAAATTACCTTTGAAATCAAGCTTTGATCCCAAATAGCTGTTCCGTTCGATAAAAGAATAAGATTTGCAGTTCCTTGGTCATCACGTTTGAAATAATCAACACTTAAAATTATTTTGGATTGATTTTGTTTTTTCTAATTATTCGTACTTATTATGTACAAATTGTATTATACTGTATAATTTATACACTCCGAGAGCTACATTTTTTGATGCAAAAGGTGCGTCATCAAAGTGAGGCGGGGAGGGGGGCGTGGAAAGCAGCAGCCAATTACAGGTGCGCAAGTTTCCCCGCAATTACCCGAAAAACCTTTAATTCAATTAATTTGGTTTAGAAGCACGTAATTATTGACAGAGAAATAATTTTCCGCTCGATCTTGAAAGTATGAAGTTGATTGTAGTTAGAATCTATAGCATTTTTTTTGTTAATCAGCGATAATTGATCGGAATTACATTATTATTATTAGAAGTACTCACGCAGAGTTTATTTTGTAATTATTAATTGTTAATGAAACAAATTTGGGGCTCACGCCAATTTTTTGGTCATCTGAGGTGAATTTCTCATAATCTGGATCTTCAGTAAAAGGAATTATTTTATGTTAACTTAAGGGGGTAGCAGCGATGTGGCAGATTGGTACATTTTTCGAGGCGATTTTTGAAAGAAAAAAATTGGGGTGAAAATTTTTATTTATTTGTTATTTACAAAGGAAAGTGTCCATACTTGCAAACGTTTATATTTTTAAACTTTTTACCACTTAAGTATTGTAAAAACATCAAAAAACCACTTTTCATTATGACTCCATTTCCAACTTGACCGATGTGAGAATTTTTTTTTGAAAGCAATATTTATAAACTTCAGACATTGTGGGTGTTATGCACTAATTAGTGGGAGAATAATTATCCACATGAAGAAATTTCCTAATATGGAAGTTTTTTTTCCATGAAAAATGCGATAAAACAGCTTTTTAGGAAAAAAAATTGGACTTCAATTGCGATTAAATATTGAAAAATGTCCTGACTTTCAAAATAAAGTAGCCTATAAACCCGAATTTAATATGAAATTTTTGAGGAAAATAAAATTTTTAATAAATTGCGTGCAAATGGCACAAACCGGTTCCTTAAGCAAGTGTTGTAATTTTCATCAGAAGTTCAGAAACGATATTCATTGACCCTTGCATCGGTTGAATACGGAAACCAATAGATACCAGAAAATTTCACAAGTGATTCGGCGCCGATTTTTACAGAGATTTCAAAAAACTACTAATTAAAATTTTTGGACTTGATTTGCGGAAAATTTTCATAGATATTTCTAAAGAGTCGACAACAAAATGACAAAAAACATTTCATGATTTTTCAAACAGCAGTCGAAAATATGTAGACATGCATGAAAAAGTTAAAGTGGCTATTTTTTTGTTTTTATATTTAACAAGATTTCAATAAAATTAAATCAGAAAAAATTTTGGCCGAAAATGCTTAAAATTTTCATAATGCTTTGAATTTTTCGAAATTTTACGAATTATAAATAAAAAGTATTGAACTCAAATCGTTCCTTAAATAGATAAAATGATTTTAATGAGCTGATACACATTTATTTGTGGTTCAGCTAAACGATAATCAAGCAACAAAAAATAAACCAACTAATTATTTTCGTAAGTTAAATTGACGCCAGTCTGCCACATCGCTGCTACCCCCTTAAATATCAATACTAAACCGACTGTTTTCAGTACAAACAGTTAGCAACGAACCTTTTTTAGATCTCCAAATTAACAATACAAAAGCCAATTATTGTAGAAGTTTGTAATGAAAAATGTTTTCATTATAAACTGTTAGATATTAATTTTTTAAATGTTCTTGATTAACCGGAAAAACCTTCTACATTGTATTGTAAAAGTTTGTAATGAAAACAGTCGGTTAGTATGTATATATTGCCATATCTCCTTATAACAGTTTTGTTCCAATCCTGGCCCTACTACTTAAAAACATACTACAGTCCCTGACCCCTTGAAATGCAAGAAAAAATTAGAAAAAAAGTAGGCATTTCAAGGAGTCAAAGGGGATTATGCGCATTTCAAGGGAAAATGCTTTTTTTTCTAGGGGAAAATTGTTTTTTTATGATATATTTATGTCTTTTCGATTTTTTGTATAATTCTAGAAATTTTCTAGAAATTTGAAGATTTAATAATACGAATAAATGTTTAGAAAACAATTAAGTCTTTATTCATAAATCAATGGTATAATAAAGGAGGGCAATATCGCCAAAAATTTTTTTCCGGAAAAATTTGGCGATATTGGGACAGACATATTTTTTTTTGTTAAAAGATGAAAAACGCGTCGGCGTTTCAAATGACGTCATCATTTGGATTTTTTTCTACTTCATAAAAAGAGGTTCAAATGAAGTAAAGTACGAAAATGTGTAGGATTACGGAATTCAACAAACGCAATCAAATTAAAAAAAAAAGATTAGGGAAATTTGACGTCATTCATGACGCCCTCGAAGTAATTTGTAATAAAAATCTCAACCGCCGACGCAATTTCCGGGATATTGGCACTTTCGACGATATGGTCACTGATTGGAATTAAGCTAAAAATTGTGAAATTGCGTTGGTTTTTTCGACGATATTGGTCCGCCGGTATAGAGCATATATAGTATTTACTTGTTCATTAGAATAATATCTGGCTTCCACACATATGAAATTGGAACACGAATTTCTGCAACACTTTTTAGGGATAAAATATTTACGGTCAGTCATTTAGATAAAAATTTGACCAAAAAACGCAAGACAAATAACAATGAATAGGCATAAATAAAAGTGAATTAATTTTATCCCAGTTAACCACCATAGATTTCTGCGTCCCATTTCAACCGCAAATCAACCCACATTTGCCTCAGCTTCAATTAGAGTGTACACAATGTTTTCAACTTGGAAAGTTTCGATGTTTAGAACGTAAAATTCGATAATATGTAACATATTATATGTTTTAATTTTTGAAAATTTTAAAGTTCTTGCCGGATTTCGATTGATTTAATTTGAACGAATTTTGTTTGTTTGTTAATAAACTGTATATATAATAGAACTTACAAATATAATAACGCAAAATGTCTTTTGCTAAACATTCCTTGAATTATTTTTAAATTGTATATGCAATTTCTGACATTTTTTCTAAAAGATTTATGTACTGAAGGTAATATTTTTCAATTTTTAAATAATTCAAGGGGTGTTCACGATAAAAGGTTTTTCCGATCCTAACTTATTATAGTACTACACAGCTTTCCTACTTTACAAGGGTTTACATGAGAGGGGTACTGTGCTTTGTGAATTTTTTTTTGATAATCGGTACTAGACTAATTCGACCAAAAAAATCACATTGGCGGTAGTCTCGCATCCCACAGACGTCTAGTTTGGCGACCAAAAGACTTCAAAGACCTGAAATGAGCCATTTTTGAGTGAAACTAGAGACCATTTTTATCGGTTATCACACATCCGACTTTAAATTGTATTTTATTACTACGATGATATTATGTCGGACTTTGATCCGGCCGAGCCGTTTTCAATACAAATGTAAATTAAGGTGGTTGTCCATGCTGATTGTTGTCATTGCTGGATATTTATCACTGCTTTTCAACGGTCTATAACTTTTGTTTGAAATGTTTAAACGTAAAAAGAGAATAAATTTATTGTTCCGAGAACATTTGTTGTATAAATTAGATAACTAAAATCATTTTTTGATTCGTAACAAACTCGTTAATCATAATACGAAAACGATTTTCGAGAGTTAATTTTGCCCAGCAGCTAAAAACTCGCGTAGATGATATCGAAATTAATTTTAACTTTCCCAATAAGTTCGAAACTAAGTAGTCGTCAATCAAACGCGAAGAAAATTTTCCGTTTACGTTCAGGTCATTCGTAAAAATGAAAAAAACTGTTTTCGTAATTTGCAATATAACTGGCTAATTATATTTCCATTTTTTTTTAAAAAAGATTCACCGCATAAAGACCTAACATATGTTGGGTTGAAATTTTTGTCAATTTGAGTTGTTCATTGTTTACCAAAGGTGCCGCGCACACTTACATTTCGTTGCAAAGATACTTATTTATAATAAGGAAATAATAATAAAAAATAATATATTTTAATAAATCATTTTAACATCCTTACACCCGGAAACGAGAACTTCGCCTCACACCCAAAAGCCTATCTAAAAGCACTTCTTTGAGCTCTTATCACGAGAAAACTGGGAAAGATCTCTCTTCATTTATTTATCACTGATTGAGATCAAGGATGGAATTAAGTGAATAACACGTAACATTTTTAAATTTCGAAGTTTGTGAACTAGATAATTGCGAGAGAAAAAATAGGTTCACTCACCTTGTATTTCTTGAAAACCCATACATTTTTTACACTGACATATGAGTTACAAATTTACAAGTGAAACTTTAGCTATTTATAGCGGGTCTCAAATTTGAAATATGATATCTCGATCACTTACAAAACAATTATTCATATCGCCGCGCGTCAAAATATATGCAGTAAAATGTGAAAAATTTTGCTAATCAGCTGAAGCTCAAAATCCGTACCACCTTATGTTCTACATTTTTTCGATTTGTCTTTGTCGGCTTTATTTGGGTTAAATTGCCGTTCAATTCTTTCGAAAAATAATATTTTTTGAAAAATTTTTTTTTCATTATTTTGAGTTTCATAAAAATCACTTGTGAAAAAATTATTCTTCGTATAGAGACGGCAGATGAAATAAACTTATATCAAAAGAATCCTTAAGTACTTTCCTAAAAACTGGCTTCCTCAGAATTATAATATTATGTATCGTTTTCACACAATTAATTTTTTAGGAAATTTTGGAGAAAATCCTAAAGAAAAGTAGGAAAAAATAACTTTCGAACGGCTAATCGTATAAAATTTTCAACAATATTTTTGGAAATAAAATTGCAAACTCTATGACATATTTGAATTGTAAGTCTGTGACGATGTTATTTCTGCGGCGTTTTGGCTCCCGAATTTTTTTTTGCCTTTAGAGTGTCAAAGGGTGTGAGTGGGTTAAACATATTTTTCTATAGTGATTATTTAATTCGTTATAGTCGAACTACTCGAAAAATATTATCATGACGACAAGTTTTTTGTATTTTTTAACATTCGAATTTCGGATATAGATTCTATAAATAGACTATGACGTCATCATAGCGCATTTTAATTAGTTGCAATCGATTCACAAGACTCAGTTCACTCGGAATCGGTATTCTTTTTGTTTTATTTTTGAAACAAAGAAACTGCATGCGTGCAAGAAAAATCAGCATGGACAACCCCCTCAAGGGGGTAGCGGTCGCAATGTTTCTAGGCCTCAAAATGCCTTAGAAACATTGCGACCGATACCCTCTTAATTTAAATTTCTATCAAAAACGGCTCGGCCGGAACAAAGTCCGACATAATATCATCGTAGTGATAAAATACGATTCAAAGTCGGATGTGTGATAACCGATAAAATGGTCTCTAGTTTCACTCAAAAATGGCTCATTTCAGGTCTTTGAAGTCGTTTGGTCGCCGAACTAGACGTCTGTGGGATGCGAGACTACCGCCAATGTGATTTTTTTGGTCGAATTAGTCTAGTCCCGATTCTCAAAAAAAAAGCACAGTACCCCCTTAAATAAATTATTTGGCCTTTGGTTTCAAAAAAGGGAATCTTAAAATTTTGTGCAGACTCTGACCCATAAGTATGAATTCAACATTTGATTTCTTTCATCAAGATCCAAAATTTTGTATAAAAATAATTCAATGTTCACCGTTACAGGAATTTTCGTGTCTAACCAGATTTATAAATTTCATGTTAAAGTCAAGTACCGATGAACCAAAATCGAAAATCGCAAAATAATTTAAAAGATGGTTAAAAATAATTTTACAATTTTGATTTTGTATCAAAGTGAAAACTGGTTAAATTGGAAAGTCATTCAACTTCAACCATATTAAACAACAAACAAATTAAACATATTTGCAATTATATTTTGTAAATCTTTTTGCCTTTTATCGGTCGGATATCTTTATTATAATCTTCTGTGAATAAATCTATAAAAAGTTTGTCGACATATTTCGGACTCGCACACTTTGCAACTCCAAGCAATACAATAGAGGTCAGTAAAGTTTCTAAAATATGCAATTTTATAATGAAATTTAATACAAACGTGGGTAAGTTTTTTATTTGAGTGAATTATTTCTGATTTATTAATAGTGAAGCTATTTTAATCTCCGAATAGGCACTTCAAGATTTTTTTTATTTTATATATACGTTTTACAGTATTATTATGCTGGACGCGATTCAGCCAAGTCAAAAATTTAAGTGATCATATCATCTTAAGGGGGTCGGTGCATTTTATCAGATACGGATATGGGCACTTGATGAAATACTTTTCACTGGGTTTATATATTTTTCTCAACATACCACCAAAGTAATGTTTCATACTCCAGGCAACTTTTGTAATTAAAGAATTTTTGAGTTATTGCTTTTTAAGAAAATTTTCAGTTCGAATTAAGCTTTTCGAATTCCACAAATTATGAGAAATTTTTGAAAAAAGTTCCGAGCATTATAAAAAAAAACCTTATTTTTCCATCAAATTTTTTTTACAGTATTTGTTTCAAATCAACGACAAAAACTCTTCAAAATGGCTTCTTTAACTATTCGCTTAGGTGACGAAATATTTTTTAGTATTTGAAAAATCATACATTTTTTGGGGATTTTCGGTCGAAACTATTTGGAAATATTTTGAAAATTTTCCTCATTTCTTGTTCAAAAACTTTAAAACTTATATTTATGGAATCCTTAGCTGAAAATATTGGGAATGGTTACTTTCATTTTATTCAAATATGTCCACGTTTTGTTTCTTTGCTCTTGTTTATACCCTGAATCGTATCTTTTTAAGTAAAACTACGGTTTGGAAGAAGTCCATCGAAGCCCTCTTCTATCAAGAATTAAATAATTTTTATCACACTCAAACTTGCCAAATTGGTGAACCAACCCATCCACCGTTGAAAATGTATTTCATGTAACTCATGAAAAGAAATATTTCTTTGGATGTGCTAAAATTTCTGTTTTTTTGTCTTTTTTGAATTTTAAAAATTTTTAATTTAAATTTTCGATTTTGACGTAAAAATAGTATAAATCGAAATAAAATAAATTTCCAACACTGGTCAAAACCATTTTTTAGAGCTTCTAATTAATAAAAAAAATAAAATTAATTTTACTGTAATTTAGACCCCTTCAATAGCAAACGCGCGTTTTTTGAGTGTTTTTTCATAAGACGATTTATAAAAGAAAAATTATCGATCTGACAAAAATCAGATTAAACAAAGTGAGCTCAGAAGTTTCAAGTTACGGTCTAAAAAGTTTTTTTTAGAATGATCAAAGTGACTAAAAGTTTCCCATCAAGCAAAAAAAATTGAAAAACTGCAAATCTGCCAAAATGCACCGACGCCCTTAACCCACATACTCAGAAGTTCAAAATCAGTGACGTACTCAGCGGTGGCCATATCTGGCACCTGACTTTAAAAATCATATTTTCATCCAAGTATACGTTAGCGAAAATGTCAACTATTTAATTCGAAGGCTTCAACAATTATTTGATAGAAAAAATAATTGAAATATATTTTTTTTTGTTTTTTTACGATAATTTTTTTATAAAATAATATCGTAAAAGATAATTTTTGTCTAAAACCTTAAATTGAAGAAAACGGTAAGAAATCAGTTTCACCTACAGGGTGTAAGGTTTTTACCTTCTTTTTCCAACTGGTTCCACTTGATTTCCGCCGTTTTGATTGTTGTCAGAAGAGTTTTCTCGATTCACCAATCAAACGGCCGAAATCAAGTGTAACAGTTTGGAAAAAAAGGAAACCTTACACCCTGTATAAATATAAAAAATTACCGCCTGATATTTGCGCGTATTCAGACCTATTGCGATATTTTTCTGTGTCTGACTTTTACCAGGTGTTCAAAGTAAACAGTATCAATTATATTATAGGTTTCGACACTTTAGTTGTTATTTTCACAAATAAATTTAATATCTTATATTTTTCGCAAGAATTACTTTTTCGAGATAAAATCGAAAATTTGATGTGTCAAATCAAAAAAAAAATTTTTCCGATTTTATGAATATTTTTTTCATTTTTTGACACATAAAATAATCTTAAAATCATGGTGGCAAATCCTTAAATCATTTTTTATTTTTTTCAAGTTCAAATCTCGTTTGAATTTTTTCAGGTCCCCGATTTCGGGTCGACAACATTGCTATATCTCAAGAACTACAAATATAGAGAAAAATTATATCAGCCAGCCAAAGATAGAAATTGCAAAACAGCGATGATTTTTATGAGGGTTGGCATAAGTCCAGCAGATTGGTACATTTTTTCAGAGCAATATTTGAAAAATAATGTGAAAATTATTTTTTTTATTTTATTCATAAAAGTGTTCATTCTTACACGTTCACATTTGTATTTTCTAAACTAACTAACTTTAGTTAAAATACAAAAAACATTTTTCACTGTGCACATATTTCCAACTTAACCCGACTTTTTTTTAAAGACGATATTAATAACTTCAGACATTGTCGGTTGTACTTCGCTAATCAGTTCCCTATTTCTCTGCACAGTCGCAAATTTCTTAAATATCAATTTTTTTTTCCATGAAAAAGGGTAAAATTGGCAAAGATAGAGAAAACAGCTTTTTTTGAGATAAAAATTGACTTAAATTGCGTTTTGATATTAAAATGTCCTGACTATTAACAAATGGCGGCTCATTTCACACCACCATTTTATTGGAAATTTTTTCACAACATAAATTTTTAAGATTCGTTGCCGGATGGCACTTATCGAGTGCACAGTCAAGTGTTAAAATTTATCAACAGTTTATAAATGATAATCGCGCGCCCTACCGTTAGTTGAACATACGGCGATTATAATAGATGCCAAAACATTAAATATGTGATTCTGCATGATTTTTTATGGATTCAAAAAACCTCGAATAAAAAATTTTGGACTTGATTTGGGGAAAATTTACATAATTTTTCTGAAAAAGTCGATAAAAAATGAAAAATGAAAAATTTCATGATTTTTCAAACAGCGGTCAGAAAATATGTAGGAATCCATGAAGAAAGTAAAAGTGGCTATTTTTTTGGTTTTTACCTACAGATTTCAGTTATTAAAACAAAAAAAAATTTGGACAAAAATGTGGAAAATTTTCATTATGCTTCGATTTTTTTTTCAAATTTTTACGATTTAACCCTTGGAAGCTCAGCACCACTTGAGTGGTGCTGAAAATTTTGAATCCGCTGAAGTTGGATGAAAAAAACGTCCTGGAAATTTTTTGTTCAAACTCAACATAGAGTTTGCCACGGGGAATTCAAAAATGGCAGTTAAAGTTATTTTATCTTACTTTTTTAGAGAATTTCTTTCAAAAAACTCTAAATTGCGTGCTGATCAAACAGTTTAAACGATAGATAAACTCTGAGGAATTGAGTTTTTAGGAAAGTCTTTTGAGTATCTCTCAAAAAAAAAAAAAAATTTCCACCATCGGAACTCTTTTTATTTTTTCGTGAGTGATTTTTCAATTTTTGAGAAAAATTCGGAAAAAAATATGCTTCGATTTTTTTGAAAATAGGTTCAAATGAAAGCTACGGCATGCCGCGGCAACACTGATCAGAAAGTTTGCTTACTTCGAGATAATATTTTGAAGTCTTAGCGGTTAAATTATAACAAACGTTGTTTAATAACTTTATTTTGATCACTCGCGCTGCTAATCGTCTATTTATGAGAAAACGGGAAAATAGATTGAAAATC
>SCLH01000937.1:34522-52683 GCA_004367855.1 Oikopleura vanhoeffeni | reverse complement strand
AGGGATAAAACTCTTCTGACAACATTCAAAAGAGCGGAAATCCGTGTAACCGTTTGGAAAATAAAAAAAAAAGAACTGGCTAAAACCTTACACCCAGTAATCAATGCACGCGTGGAACCCCCAAACTAAAAACGTTAATCATGACCAGTGGACCCCCAAACTGAAAAAAAAAAAAGAAAAAAAAAAAAAAAAACGATCTACTCATTGACCAGTGGACCCCATATTCTAAAAAAAACTAGATCCACGATCTCTTTCGTGGACCTGAAAGAAACGTTGGTGGAAAAAAGTGGCTAATCATGACCAGAGGACCCCGTAATCGATATAATATTTATTAAAACTCTCAGATTCAACTTGTTCAAAAGAAATTCTCTTTTTGTTGCAGAATTCTTAAAAATTTTCATCTGAAAGCTTATTTTTCAGAACTAGTTCATCATATAATATAATTCATTCTAAACCAATCGCATTCTAAGCAAAAAGTGATAATGGGATATAAAATAAGGAAATTGAATGCAGGAAAAAAATAAGCTTTTAAACTGAAAAAAATTTGTTATACATTTTTGGCCACATTTCCAAGAAATACAAATATATATATAAAAATGCCTGTTATCAGGGTTTTAAAATGTTTTATGTGGTCCTATCCTGGATTACAAAATATCTTGAACTGTTCATAAAAAATCGAAAAAACGCAAAAACCAGGTTAATTTGCTACAAATACAGTCTGTTCGGTCGTGAATTTTAATTTATGATTTTCTTGTTAAATAACAGTACTTCAAATTATCTAATTGGTTGGCTGTGATGTAAAATTAAAGCTGTTTTCGGTGTTGTTTGGGCACCCCAAAAAATTTTTTCACAGGTCAATTTCCGGAAAAAATATTGAATAATTGTTTTTTGTAGTAACTATCTTTTTTGTTGGCTTTCGATTTGTTACAATCATTTTCGAACAATGGTATTTTAACAGTTACAATTATGTTCGCAGTTTGCCTTTGAGTAATTTTAGCAATGTGGGGCTCGAAATTGGCGTAATTACAACCCACTATTTACTTCTTCCAAAGATACGGTCGACCCGGCGACACTCGGCTGTCGGTCGTCCAGTTAGGAATTACTTGGGGCGACAGCTAAAATGCTTTTAAGTGTTTTTTTTTCGGTCCGTTCGGTCGGAAACGGTTCAGTTTCTAAGATTTTGTGTATGTCAAACAAGAAATGTGATCTTAATGTGTCCTAACCTCATGTTCTGGGATGCGAATTTTAGATTCTGAGTATGTTCTTGAGGTAGCTGGAAGTGATGTAAATAAGTTACTGTATTGGGTAAGAGGGGGGTTTCAGGTTTTCGGTGGTGGATTTTTACGAGGTGTATTGTTTTAAAATTTTTAACCGTGTTGGGGGTTTATTTCTTCATTATTTTTTAATGGTTAGTAAGCGATTTGGCTACAATCTAAAATAGTTGTTAAGCTTCATATAGAAAACTTTTAATTCGGATTATTTTGTTCTTCTGAAGTATTGTCGGGTTAGGGCCAAACTCTCGTTTTTAAATTTCAGAATTTTTAGGTTTTTACCAAGTTTTGGTATTGGTATTTTAAATTTCTTCAAGATTTTTTAGAGCACTTTTCAATTTTGTTCTTAGAGTACATTTATGCCGTATATTTCACTTGGCACGATTTTATACTGACGAGTGCAATGCTTGTTTATTCTCTACTTGTAGTATGAATGGAAGTTTTCTATTGCTGTTCTAGTTTTTTCGTTATATTCGGCTTAGTGTCCAAAAATATTTATTCGACATTCCGTTTCAGTAAACTTTAGTCGGGGTCAAAGTCGTTCATGTCGCTTAAAGTTTACTTTTATTTCGTTTACGACAAAGGAGACATTCGTCACTATCTACATAAATAAAATATTTTCAGCCATTATTTTTGTATGTGATGTCGCATATGTAAAAATTTACTGTTTGGCAGGGCTTATTTTGTGGCCCATTGATGGCCGTTTTTTTGCGATAAAACCCATTGAGAGTCCAGCATTTTTTTAACATCGTTCAGTAAATGTCTTTTAAAAATTCGTTTAGCGTGGGAAATTATTCTCGTATTTCGAAAGAGTAGCAGTGGCTCTAAGTTTTTTATGATTATGTTAGATCACCATTAGGACCTTAATGACGTGCTAAACTGAGACGGCGTCAGAAGTTAACCGTCATGCGATCTTGAATATTTAGCACTATTTTCCTTTTTTTCCGAAAAGTGTTGTGTGAAACACTAAACATTGAGCTAGTGGTTTCAGTCTAAGTATATTCTTCAGCCTCTGAGTGCATGAGAACATCGAGTTTATTATTGGCGTAATGGCTACCAGGTTTATTCTATTTTAAACTACCCATGACCCTTTTTAACGAATGAGTAGGGTTTTATTAGTTAAATGTGCTCAAGTATTAGGGCTCATTTTTCTATTAATTTGTTTGCTTAGACTCTGGTTCCGAGAGGGCTTTCGTGGACACTTTTCAATTTTCGGGGCTCAAGATTTGGATTCAGTTCAGTGAATTGTCCGAATCGATCTTAAATTAGCCAATCTTCTGGCCCACTATTGCTAATTCCTCAGATTGCAATCTTTGCGAAATATTATCTGTTAAACTTTTTGCGAAAATGTTGTAATAATCGCAGCTCCACAAAATATTAGTTTTTTACTAAAAAAAGCATATAATATATCTCAAAAAAGAATGAACATGAAATAAAATAGTTTTAAAAAATTTAGAATTTTGATGAGAAAATTAAAACTTTGAATCTTGATTATTAAGCATCGGCAGATTTGTCTGTGCAACCACAGACGAATCGTATCAGATATTTCGAAGTTTTCGTCGACCAAAAGTTCTTTCGTGGTCACAATGTGTGACCGTCACATAGACAAATTTGTCGCCGCTAAAAAAGTCAGATTTATTTCATTAACAATTTAATAACTTTAATTCTGTTTATAAAATTGTAATTTTTTTTAATTTTAATGTTTCATTTTTTGATTTTAAATTTATATGAAAATTAAAATTTCAAAAATTACTTAATTAAGTAAAAATTTAATTAGAAAGTAAAATCTTTATGAGGGTGCCATAAGTCTCGCAGATTGGTACATTTTTTCAGAACGATATATGAAAGAAAAAAATGTGAAATTTTTTTTTCATTACTTATCTACAGTAAAATTGTTCATTCTTGGGAACGTTTATATTCTAAATTTTTTAACATAACTAATTATCTGTGAAAATATTAAAAAACACTTTTCACTGTACATCCATGTCCAACTTAACTGACTATAGAATTGTCTTTGAAGACGATAATAATAAACTGCAGACATTGTCGGGTGTAATGCGCTGAAAAGTCTTGTTTTAATTCTGCAGAGTAAAAATTTCTTTAATATCAAAGTTTTTTTCGTGAAAAATGGTCAAAAATGGCTAAAAGTAGAGAAAAACAATTTTTTTGGGATGAAAATTGACCTTTAATTGCGTTTTGATATTGAAAAATGTTCTTACTATCTGAAGAAATGGCGCCTATTACACCCGCAATTTTATTGTAAATGTTTTGCTATCATAAAATTGTCATAAATTGAGTGCCAAATGGCACTTATCGAGTGTACAGCTAAGTGTTAGAAATACGGAGATTTAATAGATAAAAAAATTTAATAATTGATTCTACCTGATTTTTTATCGGGAATTCGAAAAACCACAAATTAAAAATTTTGGACATGATTTGCGGAAAATTTTCATAATATTTCCATAAAATTCGACAAAAGATGAAAAATAAAGATTTATGATTTTTCAAACAGCTGTCAGAAAATATCTGGGCGTTTTTGGAAAAAGTTAAAGTGGCCATTTTTTTCGTTTTTTGTCACAGATTGGAATATAAAAAAAAATTTTGGCTGAAAAATACGGAAATTTTCACATTTTTTTGATTTTTTTCAAATTTTTATGATTTCATAGATGACAAATCTTTCCTAAAATGCAGAAAAAATAATTTTATCAAGCTGAAACAAATTTTAATCGGTTCAACTAACAATAATACTATCAAAAAAAATATACTGACTTATTATTTTCGTAAGTTATAAGGTCTTCAGTCTGCAGGGTTTATGGCACCCCCTTAAGGGGGTATTGAATTCAGGTCAGTCTGAGGTCTTAAACGTCCCTCAAATTTCTAAGAAACCAAAAATTAGTAAAAAAAAATCACAAAAAAGTACAAAATTTACATTTTTTAAGTAATTTTCTCTGGAAAACCAAATTTTTGACCAGAAAAACTCATAATATCAAAAAACTGTATTATTATATTCTATTTTTAAGATGAAAAACTTTGGTTGCTAAAGCGTTTAAGTCTCGACTAATAAACTGAGCAGTAAAAAAACTAAGTTTTTTATTTTTGGCTTTTCGTTTGAGATACCTCAAAAAAAGGTGCTAACTTTTTGGCGCCCACCTCGAGGTCCTGCCCCCATGAGACAAATTTAACAAGCCAAAAATTTGTTAGAAAAGAAGAATTTAGATAAGAAAATTGATAAGAAAATGTTTCAACTATTGATATAAACTATAAAAAAGGCAAGGCTACGCCTCGCCTTTTTTATATTATTGTTTTTTCGATTCTTTGAATAATTCTACACAAAATACGAATTGTGGTTTGCTGAATTTCTAGTTTCAAAGACTTAAAAATTCAAATTTTCTAGAAATTTGGAAATTTAATAATACCAATAAATGTTCAGAAAACAATTAAGCGGATTTATACATAAATCAATGTACAGAATATAGTGGAAGACGGTTCTAATAAATAAATGATGTTTAAAAGTTTAAATAAAGGTTTGAGAGCCTTTTTGAGCATATTCTTCCATCTCCGGACTAACAAAAAATCGAGGACCATTCCAGTTTTTTTCAATAGACGATTCATCAAAATTAAAGCGCTGTGACAGTGGATATTTGAACATTTAACCAGTTAAAAGTCTTTTTTGTTCCAATAAAATATCACCTTTTGGAATAAACACTTTATTTCCTTGAATAAGCTTGTATTTTATATGAAATCGTTGTTTGAATCGTGTGAACCAGTTTCTAGAAAACTGCATTTTTGAATTTCATCTTCAAGTTTCCATTTTTCAAATGCTTGAATTTGAGCCGCAATCATCTATATGATTTTATAATTCAGTACTGTAATTTTGAAAGCGTCACAAATCGCAATATAAACTTCTTGCTCAAAAGTGCTAATGATATGGCTTATCCTTATTCGCCGTAAAGCCTCTATTGGCAGGTTTCTGAAGATTTCTGGAGTACCAATAATTATAGCAATTACTTGTCTCTGTTTTTGTGTACCGAATTTTTCAGAAAAATAAGTAGCCAAATAAGACTGCGTTTTTTTCGACCCCTGTCTATATTAAAATAATATATTTCTTTTTTTGTGCTAATGTCAAACTTTTACGCTTTGAGTATTTTCTCGTCATTTTTATTTATAAATTTTTATACAAAAGCAGACCTTATATGGATTACCCGCCCTCAGAGTACAAATCCTAAATATTTGAAAAATGCGAAATCTGAGCATTTGATTGGTTGATCTTTTCTTAATCTGACCAATGAAATCGGCCTGTTCCGCAATCAAGGGTTTTGATTGAGTGCTAATATCTTGTTTGTATCATTCAAATATTTAGGATTTGTACTCTGAGGTCGGGTAATCCATATAGCAGTATTTTTGAGTCCCATACTGATAATTAAACAAACAAGATAATCAAAGAAACATTTTGTATGTAAAAAGTAAATTGCGTACTGTGCAAAAATAAATTATGCATTTTAAGGGGTGAAAGTCTTTTTCAGAAAAAACAGGCATTTCAAGGGGTTAAAAGGGATTATTTGCACTTCAAGGGGACGCATTTCAAGGGGTTAGGGACTGTACTTAATTAAGCCGTTTATGATCTAATTCAGACAATTATCTCGCTCATGGATCAAAAACTTTTGTTTAATCTTGATTGTGAATGCATCTTATTTTAAGTAAAAAAAATCAGCGTTTAAGGCAGTAACCGACGCCATTTAGTGATTTTCAAACGTCTGTCAGGAGCTGAATAAAATTCCAGTGATTTTCTCGTTGTGACACTTATGTAATATTTGTCTGAATTTTTCAAAAAAAGTAACCGGAAGTTTTTGTATGATCGTTTTTCATAAAAAAATGATTTTTTGAGGTGACATCAGAATTTTTCACTTTTTTGTGTAGTATGCTAAATTCAAAAACTCCGGAACTTAATGAAGCCAGAAATTTGAAATTTTGTCTTATTCAATTTTTTTTCAATAAAAAACGTCTCAAACTGGGTGTTTTTGAAGATACTTTGTTTTCTTGGATTAATTAAGCTAATTTTGCGCAAAACGGTTAGTTAAAAAAAGCACTTTCAGGAAATTGTTTTTGCCGGAACTAAATGAAGTGGGTTTTTTGAAATTTTTTCGAGTACTTAATGCGACGCGCTCAAAGTTTGGGTACCTTTAAAAACTGAAATAAATATTTTCAAAAAATATATTTTTTCGAAAAAGTAAAAATTGTTCATGTCTTTCATGTCCAGATTAAGTTCACAGCAGAATGCTGCAGGCAAATTAAATTAAAGTTTTACTTTAAAAGATACAGTAAAGTGAATGAATAATACTTCGTAAAAATACGATATTTATGAAATTTTTTTATATCGAAACTTTCTTTTTTATTTTTTTCGGAATGAATCGATATCAAAAATGAGAATGCAGCAAAAATTAACTTTTTCTATGTCTGAGTTGTCGAGATATAGCGTCCGTCGGTTACTCCCTTAATCATCAAAAAAGTACTAAAAACACATTTTTTCTTGTATTTTATTTCAAACATAAAAAAAATTTATTCATGGTGTCTACTATGATATCTTTTTCAAAAAAAAATTTTATCAAAAATTTTCCAGCAAGCCAAATTTTATGTGTTCAAATTTTTAAATCAAATCTTTCCAATCATACCACTCCATTCAGATCTTTTATGCGTAGGCGAAACATATCAACAAACTACTAGCGGTCAATCAGGTCAGCAAAGTCTCCTAGGTCTGGTTTATCTACAAAAATCATCCAGCGCTAAAATCGGCGGAAACACGTTTTAGCCGTTATTTTAAGGGTCTCACAAAAAATCCATCAACTCTCTAAATTTTTTCGACAGAAACTTGAAAGTCAAACTAATATCACACTGAAGAGCATGCCCAGAGCCCGGAGTTTCACAATTTTCATTTTTGTGTCTCGTTTTTTCTGAAACAGCGATTCGAATTCTCAGAAATCTCAAATTTTGAAAAAAATATTATAAAAATATAAGTGCAAATCGCAATAAAAATATCTTTCACATTATAAATGAAAATAAAAAGCCTTCTTATCAACTTATTTTTGTCCATATTTTCAGAAATAAACATTTAAAGATAATCTACGGATAATTTCATGTCCAAGTCTCTTAATGTGACCAGTACTCCCTTAACCCTCCGAGGCATATAGCCTTTTGTAAGGCTAAAGCCAATTTAAATCAGCCTGAAATGATGGAAAAAATAATCGCAAAAACTTCTCCTCATGATACATTTTAAAATTCAACAATGTGAATCTAAAAATATTTCCTCAAATTTTTTCGAATAGTTGGTTCAAATTTTATGACAAATTGATTTAAAGGCGATTTTTCGCTTAAGTTTTACTTCCGAAGAAATACTTCTTTATCCAAATTTTTTATTAAAATTTCAAATACGCCAGTTTTTAGGAAAGTATTTTGAGTACAATTTGCAATAAAAATTAGCCTTCTGGAGCAAAAATATTTTTTCGGGAGTGAAATTTCAAAATATCTTATTTTGATATAAGTATAGATAAAATGATATGTTTTGAAAAAATATATAATTTGAGAAAATCATGCCAGAGTGGTACTTTTATACCATATTTGCCTTAATTTTGTAATAATCAAATAATTTCATTAAATCGAGAAAACTAACAATTTTTTCCTAAAATACGTGATTTTTTCATGAATATTTTAAACTTATTTAGAAATATTTTCTGATTCCTAACATATATAGTCAATCAGACACAAGTAATGAGTAAAACATAGCACTGCGCAGTTATTCAGATAAACATACATTTCCTGGAGCCTACCACGAGGTAGTATCAGGTGGTTTAATGAACCTTGATTTTCAAACGTTTTTTTCTAGAGTTAAACATAAAATTTCCGGAATATAAATTTCATTTTTCGAAAGTTTAACTCTTCAACTTGATCATACAGGAAAAATTGAAGGTTTATCTAATAAGGGTTTTCTGTACAAAACGCTAAAAAAATAGCCTCCTGAAAGGCTATCATGCCTTGGCATAACTTTTTTTTATATGCTTCGGAGGGTTAATAATGGAATTTAAGTTATGTCTGTTTTTTAAAATACAAGAAAACAGATATAAGTTCAAAAAAAGAGAATTCTTAAATTGAAAAAATATTGAGTAATTATCTGTTAAAGTTACCCCGAGCAATCACTCATTAAAGTTACTTTTTATCTGTTATAGTTACCTTTTTTCAATAGTTCAGGGGTAACTTTAACAGAGTAACTATTGTATACAAATTAGCTGAAATTAATATATTCAGAATCAAAGTGAAACATTAACTATGAATATTAATGAAATTATCTATTTTGATTAATTTGAATTTAGACCAATCAAAATAAAGCTAAATCAGTACATTTTCAGAAAAAAGGGACAAAGTTTCTGTTATCAGGGTGCAATTTCACATACTAAGCTTGTGTAAATAAGTTCTATCTTTATATTTTAAAGACTTTTCGAGCATATCTTATTTAGTATTTATACGGTCACGTTATCGTTTTTCGACTATACCATAATGAAAAAAAAGTCTTAGAAATTCAGAATTACTGTAGAGTATTCTCACATATGTTTTTGATAGATTTGAGATTATTCTGCAAAAGTAAGTACTGTAATTCCTAGGGATAATTCGTACAAAGTATGACTCTAGAAATATTTAAGGTATCACATTCAAACTTTTAGCATTTGTTAAATTGACTCTAAAAATAAAAAAATTGATAAATTGGAAAAAAATCCATCCTTCTAGTGGCGATAAAGAGCAATTTTCCGAATTTCGAAAAAATGTCATTTCACGTCAAAAACGGGCATATCATGGTCACAAAAAACGGTAAATTGCCGGTTTCTGGAAGACCGTTAAGTTGACAAAACCGAGATCAGTCTCAAAAGACGCGGCTTGTTAAGTTTGACCTTGAGTTAGTTTTTCAAAAAAAACATTAAATT
The DNA here is from genome assembly GCA_004367855.1 of Oikopleura vanhoeffeni. NCBI lineage: Eukaryota > Metazoa > Chordata > Appendicularia > Copelata > Oikopleuridae > Oikopleura > Oikopleura vanhoeffeni. Next base: position 43,445 of record SCLH01000937.1, on the reverse strand, counting down.
CGAGAGGGTAAAATTAATGATTCAATAAAACAACAAAAATGGTTATTTTGTCAAAATTTTTGATGCTGTTTTCAGGGCCGGATTTTGGTTAACACATGCAAAGGTCAACTAAACATTCCAAATTCTTCTCTTAGATTCAATAGAAGATACGAATACTAATTCCCAAAAAATAGGCACAATTAATTATTGGGAAAAATTGTATCGTTAACTTGATCGACAATGATCCAATTATTAATAAGGGTCGAAAAATTGCTTGAAGTCGAAAACTTCAAATAGTTAAATGTAAAACTCTGGCAAATACCAGAAGTCACAGATTGGTCCAGTCAATCATTTTCGTAAAAAGCTTATTTTTTGTGAGTTTTACAATAAAATAACTGAAAACCTATATTTAAGTGAAGCTGGAGAGTTTCCGGTTCATACTTTCGATAATTATTTTCTTTTTTTTCAAAAACGATAGAAATGAAAAAACAATACTAGTAGTATTATACTACTAGTAATATTATACTACCCACTCAAAGGTACTGCAGCAAGCGTAGAAGTGATGGGGGGCTCTGATTGGCTGTCCCTTCGACATGATAAGAAAAGATGACGTACCGTTTGCGTAAAACGTCGGTGTCCTGAGTAAAAATAATTTACGGAAAATTAAATCAATTTTATGTCCCCGTCTTGAAACGCGACCAGTAGTTCTTTAAGATTGGGTATTAATTTTGCAGTTTGAAATACAAGTTTCCCATAAATATGTCGACGATTTTTTTGGAAACTGTCAACAAACATTTGAAAGTTATTATTTCGAAAACTCACCAGAAAATATCATATCTCAAATTCTTATTCTTATAATGCCTCAATAATTTATAAATGGCTGTATATCCTCTCTTTGATAAAACCTTGATTAATCCCAAAATAAATTTAAGTGCCCTTGAAGCATCTTTATTCGAATGTTTATGAACAATTATGGTGCCCGAGAGAATAAAATATAATTTACAAGAAATAAACTTATTACTCAAAATCAGAGTTAAATGCAATATTCATCCCATGATTTACTAAGCTTCAAACTGATTATCGTTTTAAGGGGCAAGACATCGGTTTGACAGTGTAATCAAAAATGGGCATGCATAATTAACAAAAGTTTAATTATTTTTGATAAAGAGTTCAGACTACTAAAAATAGATCAATGCTCAAAAATAATATAGAAAACCTTACTCAGTCGGAATTTTTCTAGATGAAATTTTCTTATAATTTAATGTTCGTGGATACGAGACCAAAAAACTGGGTAAACTTTTTGTAATTCGTAAATGAAGAACTGAATGCGTTGAATAATTTCTCCAAAGATCCTCTTAGTATTTGACAATTTTAAATCAGAAGTTCTAATAACCCATTCAAATTTTTGATATGAATAAGAAAATGATATAATTTTACAATTTTATTTTCATTTAAAATAGTTAATATTTAATATTAATAACTTGTAAAAATTTATGCACCAAAATTTTTAGCGCCAAAAACGTTATAACGTGTTAGTAATTTTCAGATTTCTACGACCCTGTTATCTGTTTTTTTGGTCGGGGCCTAACTATGTTATTGTCTGCGATTTCTTTCTCGAATTGAAAAATTTTTAGTAGAAAATTATCATTTAATAAATTAAATTCGGCAGCGACTCTCTCCTTAACTACAAGCAATAAAGATTGTAAAATTCTTGTTAGAGTTATATCCCCTTACTTTGAGTTACAACTATAATATTGATTTCTGATTAATCCACGTACAATTTTTTGAGAATAGGATTAAAATTAGAGGGTTCTTTCTATCCAATTGTTGCATGTGAAATGCCTAGGTATTCGCTGCGGTTGCAACTTGCGTAAGGTGGAATGTTCAAAATTATAAGGTAGGTTTTTTAAAGCAAACCCCCCTACCCATAACGATAACGGGGAAACCATAGGCGATATTGAGAAACGGTTTTTGCATTTAATTACTTATGGCAGAAATTTTGTATTTTTACCTAGGCAATTTTGATCTACAGTACTCGAAATAGGATATGCAGCGATTTAATTTTCTTTTTATTGTTAAAAAAAACGGGATTATTCGAGATCCCGGGACGGGATCGCGATTGAAGAAAATAATTACACTCGGGATCGGAATCGAAAAGTCATCCCGTTTTAGAACACTGCGATAGAATCTGGGAGAGAAAACGTAAATCTTTGAAGAGGCAGGTTTTGGAACGCTCTGGGGACATCTACGCCACTTTCAAATTTTAGGAACGCTCTTGGGACATCAACGCCACTTTGAAATTTTAGGAACGTTCTGGGGACATCTACGACATTTTTAAATTTTAGAAACGCTCTGGGGGCATCTACGCTATTTTCAAAATTCGCGCGCTTTAATGTTTTGGGCACTCGGTAATTTATAACTTTGATTTTGATTTGAACTTTATTGCGAACTCTAGTTATGACGCATCATTGCTTATGATTTATAGGCAGGTCCAAGCATATTGCGTGAGGTTTGTAGGAGGTTAAAACTTTTTTTAAACTCTCGGGGAAAGGGTACAAAACGCAGGCCAAATCCAAAGCATCGATATGCTGCTCCAAAGCATATCGATATGCAGCATATCATATGCTGCGCCAAATTTATGGTTTATTTGTATCAGGGATGTCAAAAATGACACTTTAAATGTGCCAAAGTGACCCAAGAGCCGCTAGAGAGCAAATGCGAACTATTTTTTTGTTGGCCTAATGAGTAAATTGATTTAAAGAAAGTCGAAAATGACACTTTAAATGTTCCAAAGTGACCACAGGAACTGCTAGAGCGGGAAAGGGCATCCGAGCAGATTTTCAAGATCGGATCGGAAATTTCGGGCCTCAAAGATCGAAAATCGGAAGCCCGATTTGAAAAGTCAATATTGGATCGGATCGGTGCTCGGACGTGATCGGATCGGACCTGCTCGAATTTTTTTTTGCAAATGGTCCTTAATTGCGATTAAAGGGCGCACGGTCACGGGTGACCATGAAAACACTGTGAGAGTTAAAAAACTTTAAGGGGTTTGTATCGACTGGCTATATCGGGCGATCTAAAAGTGAAAGAGAGCTAATTTTCTGATTTTTGAAGTCCAGTAGGCTTCTTAAGTTACACATGGGGGGAGGGTAATATCGCCGGCCCAATTTCGCCAAATGTGCTGAAATCGCCGAATTTAACCCACGCAATATCACGATTTTACCTAAAATAATTCCTGTTCCCATATCGCCGAAAGTGCCCTATATCGCCGAATTTTTTTGAGATTTATATCTCAAATTATTTTGTGTGCGTCATGAATGACGTCACTTCCAGTATTGAATTTCTCAAATCTACTCTAATCAACTTTTATTTGATTGCATTTGATTGAGTACTTAATTCTCGGCATTTTGGTGATTCACGTCATTCAAACTTATCGTGAAAGTCCTTATAAATTTGAAAAATTGTTTGGCATATGACGTCATTTCCAATACAGTAGTTATTTTGTTATAGTTACCCCTATTATAGTTACCTTTTATCTGTTATAGTCACTCTCTTCAGAGAAGTTTATGTCGCTTATCTTTAGGTCTCAGAATTAAACAAAACAAGTTATAAATATTTTGAAGAGGCTGATTTGAAGATCTGACTCTTTGCTATTAACTGAAGGTGATTTTTTTTAATAAGCACCATAGCACCAAGTGGGAGTAGAGTTCTAGAACACTGATTTTATCTAAAATGTCTTTCTTCTCAATAACGGCTGATTGAAATTTTATGAATTTTTGTCAAAATAACAGTCTGTACTCCATTTATGACACCCCGATTTTTTTTGCAAAATTTCGATCAGACATATTCTAGAATCAGTAAAAACCGTATTTTTTTGAGATTTTCAAATTTGGAGCTTGATTTTTAGAAAAACAGTTCGACACAATTTTTTTTAAATTTGATATGAGTTGGAGTAATTTATCTTCTTAATTTTTTATATTTTTGTTTCATGGATCTATGCACAGAATTCTAGAAAATTGCGATTGTGGTAGTGTGAAGACGGGGGGGAGAGGTTGTTTTTTTAAGATTTTTGAAAAGTTCAGTTGCATCAGATTTATTAATAGATACCACCAAGTGAAAGCTAGAATGTATCGAAGTGGCTGAACAAAGAAAGTATTTGGTTACCATAATATCGAAATTTTGGTCCGATATATTACTAAGAGAGAGAGAAAGCGCGCAAATTTCAAATTGAACCTAAAATTTCTAGAAAAACTGGTTCGACACATTTTTTAATTTTAGTATAAGTTGGAGTGATTTATGTCTCTTATTTCTCACTGAAATTTTGTTTGTAGGTCTCTATGCACTGGAAGAATATAGAAAACTGCATTCTTGAGGTATAATGCCGGAAGTCGTATTTTCGGGAGTTTCCTAGATTACAATTCCATTCGGATGTGTTAAGCGAAGAGTCACCCTCAGAATTATAAAGGCTAGTTGCAAACCGTAAACTAAGACAAGGTGCGGTAATCAGCTTTTAGCATATGCTTCAGCATTTTTATTTAAATCTGAGGTTTATTGTATTTTGTCCCAAAAAATATTGAGAGCAGGAAAATCTTGAATAATTAAGCTCCTAAGATTAGATGAAAATTTCTTGGTTGGTCTGGGTGGATGGACCGGAGAATGCATTTGGCCTTTCCTATGCCATTGTGGGATGCATTTTATCCAGTGGTCTCCTGCCTGAAATAAAAAAACCGTTGAGGTCCCCCTTAAAGAAAATCTCAAAAACTCTAGACTTTCAAATAACATTTTGATTTTATTTCAATTTTGACTGTATGACAAAAAATAAGTCTGAGCGCAATAAGTCTGCGACTCCTAGACTTTTTCGATAGTCTTAACCGATAGACAATATTATGAAATATTTTTTTGGGAGTGAAATTTCTAGAATATAACTCTTCGAAAGTTTAACTCTTCAACTAGATCATACAGGAAAAATTGAAGGTTGATCTAATAAGGGTTTTCTGTACACAACGCTGAAAAAATAGCCTCCTGAAAGGCTATCATGCCTTGGCGGAACTTTTTTTTATATGATTCGGAGGGTTAATAATGAAATTAAGTTATGTCTGTTTTTTTAAATACAAAAAAACAGATATAAGTTCAAAAAAAGAGAATTCTCAAATTGAAAAAATTTCGAGTAATTATTTGTTAAAGTTACCCCGAGCAATCACTTGTTAAAGTTACCTTTTATATGTTATAGTTACCTTTTTTCAATAGTTCAGGGGTAACTATAACAGAGTAACTACTGTATTTCCCTCCTGTATTAGACAAAAAATTTGGTAAAAATTTGTTAAAGTGTTGAACATGAGAAAATGTTCTGCTCTCTAGCTCTCGAACGGCTTATAATTTGACCAAAGTTTCCAGTAAACTGATTTACAATTTTTTTGGTGCTACTAACAAGTTGATACGATGACCTTGAGATCAAAAAATAATTTTCAAACTGTACTCCACCGCGTTAAAAAATTAATATCAAAATAAAACGGCGATCATTTGTTGCGTAATTGTCAGGAGTACCTATTGTGAGTGCCAAAATATTATTTTAAGTATCATGTTTTCCGTGGCCAAAACTATGAAAAACGACAGTTTTCCTCGATGGCGAACATTTTTTTACATTTGAATTTTCTAGCTTATGCCAAATAACAAATATTTATTTTGCTGGATGGAAAAATTATTCAATCAATTAAAATTTATTTTTGCTTCCGGTTATCCTGATTTACCGGTTGGTTCAACATACAATTACGAACTAACAATCTGGAGATTTTCATACTTATCCGAAGTTGGGGTGCAGCGTTATGGCCCTCTGGAAAAGTCTTTCCAGCCGATACAACCCCCTTAGAGACATTAAAAATGCTCTTAATTGATACGGGGTGATAATTAAGTGTACTAAGAACCCAATCATCAAAAAAAATTCAAAATTTTCGCATTTTTTTTAAGTATTTTTTAAAAAAATAACGTTTGCTCAAATTTTACAACTAAAACTTCAAAATATCGACTTGACGTAAGCCAACTATCTCATCAGTGTTTCACTGGTTTTCTTTTGTGCTTACTTTCGAAGAAATCGAAGCACTTTTTTTTCGGAAATTTTTTCGAGAATGACCAAAAAAATCATATTTCGAGTTTTAGCTGTCAATTGCAAAAAAGCTTGTGATCATCTCTTACAAATGTTCTGAGGAGTACTTGATAAACATTTGAGCTATTTTGCAAATATGTCCTCGGAGGAGATAGATTTAGAAGTCTGAAATTGTGAAAAATCGTGGGTTATTTGGCTTACTAGAATTGTTCAGTCACCGTTTGTGATGTACTTTTTCGCAAGATTAAGGATAGATCTACAAATTAGCATTTTCGGTTTTTCTCATGAACTGTTAGTTTTCAGTATATTTCACCGAGAAAATGTCAAATCAGACTCAATTAAGAGAATACGGTATTCTGAATACCCCCCTGAAATTAAATCAAAAAAAATATTTGACAAAAAATTTGGGAACTCGGAAAACGAAAATAAAAGGTTTAAGAAATGATAAATTCGAATTTTTTTTGAATTTTTATTTTCTTCAATTAATTTATCAGTCAAATTTTCGTGGGGTTTTTCGGCGATGTAAAGTTTTCCTGCTCCTGTGTATAGTTTTAAATTGGTATTACAATTTGGTAAGAAAATTATCAAAAAAATTACAGGATGATTTCGAGATTTTCAGATTTAAATTTGTAGTTAGGATCCCTAATTTTACCTCAAATTAAATATAAATTTCATCGTGAAATTAAGGTCATTTACAACCAGTAAAAATGCCGTAATAAACCGTTATTTTTTTCAATTACAAAATTTCAAACACCAACTTTTCAAAATATTTTTGTTCAAAATGGCGAAAAATTTATTCACATTTAATTTTTTTTTAATAATACTCAGAGTATTATACTCTTTGTTTTTTTTTACTGTTAATGCCCGGAATGCTATTGAATGATTTTTTGATGTTTACTTTAAATTTTAGTTAGACCCATGTCGAATGTTCTTAACCCTTGTGAGCACAGAGCCACAATTGTGGCTCAAGCATACCTTAAATCATCCAACAAAGGCAAAAAACGGGATCGTAGAATCTTTTCTTTCAAACACATTATAAAGAATTTCGATTCGGTTCCAAAAAAATTAATTAATTTTTTTTCGAATGTTTGGTTCCAGTATTACGGGGAGTTGATTTATTAGGATTTTTCGCCTATGTTTCACTTTCGGAAAAATTCTTTTGGAACTAGACATAAAATACAAATGAGAGATTAGCCAGTTTTTAGGAAAGTGTTTTGTGCATGCATAACAGTTAAAATAAAAATTTATTAATATTTAGGAGCAGGTATTTTTATTCGGAAGTGAAATTTCTAAATTTTCAACTTCCAGTTTCCCATGAAAAAATTAAATAATTATAAAAGTGAATTTAACCCGTGTGAGCACAACACCTATATATAGGTGACTGCATATTTAAAATCATCTAAAATATGCCAAAAAACCATCGTNACCTTGCTTTTCTCACTATATTTTCTAGAACAAAAAATTAAAATTCTAGAATATATAATGTCGGATGCAAAAATATCACCTTCAACTTCCTTATGCAGAAAAAAATTAAATTCCAACTGCCTCAAGCTTTCTGTAAACAACGTTCAAAGTAGAGCCACAATTGTGGCTCTGGTGCCTTGGCGGAACTTTTTTTATATGTTCACAAGGGTTAACCTTAAATTTCTCAGGGTCGACTCATTCAGGAAAAATATTTTCATTTTCAATTTGTTATCCGGAAATGTCTTAAAAAAGTCGCCTCGACCAAGGGAGTGAATGTCGCTTATTTGGGCCTTTTAAAAGACCATTTCACGCCAAACTAGAAAAAGTGATATTCCGAAAACATTTGTAACCTAGAGAACTGTGAACACCCTACGTGTTTTCTAGTCCTGATACTACCATAATAATATGTTTCGAATCCGACTGACACAAATAGAACCTTCAAGAAGGTTTTTTGTAGGGAAATAGGTTTTTTGTAGGGAAATAGGTTTTTTGTAGGGTATAATAATTATTCAGCCCGAAAACGCAGATCCTGGTTTTCGTGCCCATTCACTTTTTGTATCGAAATAAAGAACACAAAACTATATTCTTTTATTCTTTATCTTTGGCATTTTAGCACAGCTTTCACCCACGCAAATCCTGTAAAGCGACTGAGCTCACAGTGGTAACAGATTCGGAACTGTTATAAGTATCAGAGATAACCAATAAAAGTTGTACTTTTTTTTGTTCATATTTAAAAAAAAAATGTTTTTGGCTAATCGAAGGTATTTTTTGTGTTAAGAAATTTAAATAATAGATCAGTTTATTTATGAAAAATAAAAATATTTGTAAAAGTTTTGCTTCTAAAAGGTAATGCTAGTTTGCATAGGACGCGCCTGAATTATCTGTAACAATTAAATTAAACTTACGACTTTTTAGTTGTGAAACACTCATTGAGTTTATTTTTACTATATAACGGACATTTGTTATTAGTTCAATTCAAATTTAATCTATCAATTTTGCTCATATTTGTCTACCATTTTTTTTAAAGTCTATTTTGCGAAATGTTTACTATCAAGGATTGTCAAGGCCTGATAACGCACTGTGAAAAAATGTTAAAAGAAGGGGCCGAGGAAAACAAAGAGCACTATTTGTTAACGGTGAAAACGGCAAATGAGCAGTTACAAAAAAGGGAGCGTGCTTTCCGTACCCAAATTGGCCAATCGACTTTTTTTGTCCTCACTATACTTTGTTAAGCTGGGTACGGAAAGCACGCCCTTGCTTTCCGTACCCAAATTGGTCGGCATTATTTTTTTTTATTCAGACCGATTTGGGTACGGAAAGCACGGGCGTGCTTTCCGTACCCAAATTGGTCTGAATGAAAAATATGTTGTGAAAAACGCA
>SCLH01000937.1:0-31522 GCA_004367855.1 Oikopleura vanhoeffeni | reverse complement strand
GGGGTATTAGTAGGAATAATTCTGTAGCCCATTTTGAGAGATTTTGCCTAAAAATAATCCTGCGATCGAGCCTCGATTTTCAGCATCTACTAAAAACATCTTATTTTGTTGAAAAATGAGCCCCCAATCGGCCGAAGGCCGATAAAAGGAGATTTTATATTTGAAATTTAATTTTATCGAAAAATGATCCCCAAATCGGCCGAAGGCCAATAAAGAGGCAAATTATATTTCAATTTAATTTTGTTGAAATATGAGCCCCAAATCGGCCGAAGGCCGATAAAGGGAGATATTATATTTGAAATTTAATTTTGTCAAAAAATGAGCCCCAAATCGGCCGAATTTTTCAAAACGTTTGATCTGCTCTGCTCTGCTCTACCCTGATTTTTCAAATCGTTTGCTCTGCTCTGCTCTATCCTGATTTTTCAAAACGTTTGCTCTGCTCTAAAAAAAGTAGAGCAGAGCGGTAGAGCAGAGCAAACTCTGCCGACCCCTGCTTAGGACTAACGTTTGAAAATCAGTAAAACCCGTCGGTTACCCCCTTAAGGGGATTAGAGATTTCCTTTGCCTATTATCGGAACTTTTGACACAATAATTCGATTCGAAACGGGTTTTGTGAAAAACATCACTTTTCATGTTATCGATGCCACCGCTTTTGGGATTAAATTTTTTAAATCACGAGTCAATACAGGGTTATTTTATAACAAAAAATAGCATTATTTTAAATCGAAAAATATACAATACTTTTCTCAAGAATAAAATAAATTTTAGATTTTTTGCAATTTGATTTCTAATGAAGATAAAAATGTAGATTTTAGGCAGGTATCATAGTTTCAAAAATCCAGGAAGCAAAACAAAATTTGAATGTACAAATAAATGAAAATTCAAATTCGGAAGAAAAAATTGCTGATTTACTTATAGAGTTCAAAGACGTTTTTGGTGTTGATTCAAATGACAAATTAGGATCGTTTCCTTTAGAAATTCCTATTTTAACCGAAGGGAAACCGATTCATATTAAACAACACCCTATTATAGCACCAATATCAAAATGATATTAAAGTTGAAATTTCAAATATGTTAAAATTGGGGGTGATAGAAATTTGTAAAAATCCTAAGGGCTTGAATTCACCGATTTTAGCGGTTAAAAAATCGAATTTCTCAATTCGAATTTGCTGCAATTTAACTTAACCGTCATTCCATGAGATTGGCCTAGGTAACAAATTTTTTGCGAGTTTAGACTTAGCTTAGGTATACTGGCAATTCGAACCTGAGGATAGATACAAAACATCTTCCACTTTTCAAAATTATCGTTATATATTTTTAAAATCAATAATAATCGTTATATATTTTCAAAATCAATTATTGTTTTAAGCGGTAACCGTTCAGGTTAAAAAATTCCGGTGATATTTTCTGTCGTTGCTATCGACCATTTTGACTGAATTAAAAATACAGAGAATATCAAAGTTTGTAGATGAGACGTTTTGGTGCACTCGGCAAACTTTGATAATATTTGAGTCCATTCTGAATTATAAATTTTAGGAAGTATAACTTTGAAACTGAACGGAAAAATGTTTATTTCTAGAAATATGTTAATTTTTGGACTTATTTCTACAGAGGGATATTCCGAGATCCTGAATGTTCAAGCAATAAAGGAGTTGAAGCACCATGGATAAAAAAGAATAACTTGTTTTAAATGGGCGTTTCGGTTTGGCTGCGTGAGTTTATATCATTCAATGGATTAGGCTCAGGTACAATCTAAAATATTTGATAGATACAGACAACGAGTTTAGCACCCTAAAAACGTTGATGCGAATAGGCCGAATTTTCATGGAAAAGGATCAACCATAATGCTAGATTTCGCATTTTTCATATTTAGGATTGTACTATGAGGTCCGGTATCATATAGGCGAAAGAGGTTGTGAATATGCTTTTCAATTATCATGAAAGAAATTGCAAATTAGGAAAAGTAGTTTTCGAGTGGATGAAAAGCAAAAGCATTAAAGACCGCTAAAAGTAGGCTGTCGGATCAAAAATAATTACTTTTGCAGAGTTTATTTGCCATTATTTTTTTGTACAGACGCAAGTACTTTGGCGTTGCTGGCGTACTTATGCGAAATCAAGCGGTACAACGATAATAAGTGCGTGATGTGAACCTAGTGTAGGTGGTCCGCACTACGTGAGTTTGCTTTTATTTTGATTGAAGAATTTTTATTGGTTTTAAAAGGACCCTTCACGTTGTTAACAGATCACAAAAGTCTTGTTTTTTAAGATAAATATATTTGCAAATTATAAAATCAGTAGGTGGCAGGAACGAGTTTAATTTTATTGTGCAATATATATAGAAGGTAGAAAAACACTTTGTCTGATATGTTCTCCCGACCATTTGTTGATTATAAAATTAAAAGCAGCGAGGAACCTCCACCTACCGCCATTTTAGGACGTTTTTTTAATGTTCCAAATTCTAATGTTACAATTTATGTTCCATCTCGGGTAATTGACAAATTGCCATCAAAAATTATTTTAGAAGAAGACGAGCAAATTTCAATGCGTTCTTTTTTAACCGTGACCAATGATTTTATCCAAGAAAAGTGTATTTCTGAATTTTCTGAAATTTGCGTAGAACAGCGAAAGGATAAACATTTGGCTAAAATAATATCTTATATCGAAAGCGATTCTGATCCTATTTTTGGGAAATTTGATAATAATGATGTAATTGATATTTTTCTATCAAAATTTAAACTCAAATTTAAAATTAATAAAATTTCAAAAATGCTGATTTTTCAAAATAATGATAGATCAAATTGTACCGTATTACACACGATCAGAGTGGTCATTTTGGTCTTGATAGAGTGACTCATTTTCTAAAACAGGCCTGGTGGCCTGGAAAATTTAAAGATATTCAAAATTATATCCAGAGCTGTAATTTTTGTATGAGACGTAAAGTAACATGCAGCGTAATGCTATATCGATGAAGAACCTTAACCATGAATGGTACACGCCCATTTGAAGTTCTAACCATAGATTTTATCCACATGCCTCAAAGTATTAAGGGTAAAAAATATTGTGTCTCTATTATGGATAATTTTTCACGATTTTTATACATTCATCCCACGGTCTGGGATCGTGCAATAGATGCCGTATCGGCACTTGAAAATTTTATATTGGAAAATTGCATGGAAGACCAAAAATTATTGGTTCGGACCGGGGGACTCATTTCGTTAATGAAGTATTTACGCATTTTTGTAAAAATTTTGGCATAAATCATTTTATTCATACCGCCTACCACCCAGAATCGAGCGGTAATTTAGAAAGAGTTCATAGAACTTTAAAAAATTCACTTTGGATTTTAGCGAATCGGGCAAGTGTTGGGAAGAATTAATCCCTTATGCTCGCCGAGCACATAATATAGGTTTTAATCGGGCAACAAAATCTTCACCACATTTTTGTATTTATGGAAAAGAGCCCGATATAATTGGCCTAAAATTATTTTCTGAAGAAAAATTGTCACCATTAGAATATGGTCAAAAAAGTGCAACAACACTTGGAAAAGCTTTTGAAGCAATTAAAATTTGTTAAAATCAGGCGGATTTGAAGCAAACGGCTATTAATTTACCAAACTTCAAAATAGTTCAAATTAAATCTGGCGATTATGTTTATGTAAAGCGTGATCAGTCAGTAGCAGCAAAAACAGACCATTTAATTTGGACAGGCCCATACAAAGTTTAAGGAGTTATGGATTGCATAGTAGAAATTTTAAAAGAAATTGACAAAAAAAAATTATGTAAACAGGGTGCCCGTCTACCTGAAAAAAATCGCAATGATAATTTATTAGGCGATATTAAATTACCAGAGCCTTTATCAAATTTTAATCAACCCATCTCAGTTAAAAAAAATGTTAATTTTAGGTCAACTCGCAATAGACGTCCAACAGAAAGAATGCAAATTCAACCAAAGAAAAAAACATATAATTAAATATCAGGACTGGGGGGCTGTGAACACCCTACGTGTTTTCTAGTCCTGATATATTAATTATTCAGCCCGAAAACGCAGATCCTGGTTTTCGGGCCCATTCACTTTTTGTATCGAAATAAATAACACAAAACTATATTCTTTTATTCTTTATCTTTGGCATTTTAGTGCAGCTTTCACCCACGCAAATCCTGTAAAGCGACTGAGCTTACAGAACCAACCTTCGCGGTAAATTTCCAACATACAGAAATCTGATACAATCGCACCTATGCACACACACAAACATTTAATAAGCGTCTCAAAGAAACACTGATAAACTATCTCCTCTGTCAACTTACATCATTTTTTGATTTTTTTTTGTCAGGCGAGACACAACAATACAAACATCTTCTCGATATTTTTTTTTAAATTTTGGCTTTTGACGGCCAAAAATTTCAAAAAACGAAATTAAAAAAAGAATTAAGAAACTAAGAAAGTTTATACTTTTTATGGAAGCTAAAGAGTTGTTTAACAATCAATCACTACATTTTTAAAAAAATTTGATTTGGTGTGTTTGGTTGTGCAATGTCAATTTTTCATTTTTATTTTAAAATTTTTTTTAAAAACCACAAAAATTGAAAATTGACAAAAATGCTTTAAAAACCTTTTTTTCGTAAATTCAAACACTTTTAAGGATTTTGGTGCAATTTTCAACTCGGCAGCGTCAAAATTAAACAAAAAGACGCACATTCAATTGAAATTATAATTTGAAAATTTTTGGTAAAATTCGTTTTTTGGCTTTTTTTGCCATCAAAAGCCAAAATTTGAAAAAAAGCTTGAGATGATGTTTGTATTGTTGGTATCTAGCCTGACACAAAAAATGATGTAAATTGACAGAGGAGATAGTTTATTAATGTTTTTTGGGGACGCTTATTAAATGTTTGTGTGTGTGCGTAGGTGCGGTTGTATCAGTTTTCTGTATGTCGCGAAGGTTGGTTCTGTAGGTCACAAATGTTTACGGAATATGACTTTTACTAGTTTGGCGTGAAATGGTCTTCTATAAGACCCAAATCAGCGACACCCACTCCCTTAAATGTATGTTATTTAAGGCTAAAATTATCATTTGAGGCGCAAAGTTGACATTAAATCTGCGAGAACTCGACCAAAATTTTTTTCAGGGTCAGTTTAGTATTTTATCAAATTGAGCCAAACGATTTTGCTGGACACTACCCCCTTAAGAGCTAACAGAATGAAAAGATGATTGAGAGATGGTTGAATCTTTACGTCATATTCTTCAATTTATCCTTGTGAATTTAACTCCCAGCCGCCAGTACAGTCCTGCAGGACCGTATCGACTGTGGACATTTTTCCGATTTTTAATCACTAATGAGTCATTAGTAATGACCAAACAGCCGATCAAGTTAACGATCAAATTTTTCGTCAATTTGTATTTGTGCGTTTATTTTGTGGAATAACAGTACTCAATTACAGTACTAATGTTTGCAAGAAAATCTCAAATCTCTCCAGAACATATGTTTTAAACGTTATTATTTTATGTCAAATTGATATCTCAAGTTTTACTTTAGCTCAGGCTATGTTAAATTACGTTCTACATTTTAAAGATTTTCGATATGGAGAAAAAAGACATTTGCATTTGCCAGTATTTTAAGTTTTGGACAAAAGTAAATGCGTATAAAACGTTTCATGAATTAAACCAGTCCGACTCAGGAATTATTATTGTAGCAAAAATTGTTAATTACAAAATGAAAAAATATACTTAACTTTTTGAAAAATAAATATAACTAAGTGTTCTATACTCAAAAATAATTGTTTATTAGTTCGGTGTATAGATCGTAATTTATTTCGTGAAGCTCTCGGCCTTCACTTTTTCACAAGAGGCCGCTGTTTCATTCGAAATACTATGGATACATATAAAAAGAACCATTTTTACCTTCCCTACACAGACCAAATTTTTTTCAGAGATTGTTTCGAACTAAGTATTCTTTCCAGAATAAAAATTAATATTATTTTTTTGGGAGAATAAAAAAGACAAATGAGAGCTGCTTCCGGTATACTTGGCCTGGTCGCTGCAGCCAGTGCCAATGTTCAGGAAATTAAGGATCAATTTCCGAACTCACACGTTTGTGGTATGGTCAAAGGTAGCCATGGATTCTTAAATGAAACCGTTCATTTAAACCAAGGTGAATCGTGTATATATCGAGTAAAAACCGAATCTGACAAAGGTGTAGTTCGAATCAACTTAGAAGAAGCTGCTGATTTTGAATGTGCTAAAATGCAGTTATTTATTCTCGCAGATAATTCCGTTTATGGGCCATATTGTCATGAAAAACGTAAGCGTCGTGGAGCTTATGATTATGGAGGTTATAACGGTCCACAATACGGAAAATCTTTTGACAACGGAAATAACCATGAAATCGACATGGTCTATACAAACAATGGAGGCATAAAATTCAGCTTTGATTTCTGGTTTGAATTTGAATTATTACCAGGACTTCCAGGTGCTCAACAACAAGAAGGATATAAAGACGCCATGGGAAATTATGGAGGTGATAATGGCGGTTACAATGGCGGTCAAAATGGCGGTTATAATGGCAGTAATGACGGAAATTACGGTTATAAAACAACCACCAAAAAACCATATACAACTCCAGCACCAACAACTACTCCAGCACTAACAACAACTCCGGCCCCAACAACCACTCCAGCACCAACAACAACTACGGCCCCAACAACCACTCCAACACCGACAACCACCCCAAAATCAACAACCACTCCAGCACCAACAACCACTCCAGCACCAACAACCACTCCAAAATCAACAACAACTCCAACACCAACAACCACTCCATCACCAACAACCACTTCAAGATCAACAACCACTCCAGCACCAACAACCACTCCAACACCAACAACCACTCCAACACCGACAACCACTCCAAGATCAACAACCACTCCAGCACCAACAACCACTCCAGCACCAACAACCACTCCAGCACCAACAACCGCTCTAAGATCAACAACCACTCCAGCACCAACAACCACTCCAGCATCAACAACCGCTCCAAGATCAACGACCACTCCAGCACCAACGACCACTCGAGCACCAACAACCACTCCAAAACCAACAACTAAAACAACAACACCTTATACAACAACCGATTATATAACTTATACCACAACCGATTACTATGTCGATACAACCGAATTAACAACAACTGAGGGCACATCAACAACCGAGTGGGTTACAACTGAATACAACCCAGTTTCAATCTATAAGCCAGCTCCAACTAAACCATCGCACGGGACAGGCGCGGTTCACTTTTTTCGAATATGTTTAAGCTAACTTTCAAAATAACAATGTAATTAGGGTCGAGTAACCATCAATTTTTTTTATTTAAAATTGCAAAAAAATATCATTTCACTTATGTGACAGTATGTAATTTTCGTGAGCGAGACCAAAAAGTTAAGGAGATAATGTTAAGGGGATCGGTGCAATTTGACAGATTTGCACTTTTTCAATTTTCTTTCTCTTGATGATAAACTTTTTTGCCACTTCGAAATATCGGATAAAAACTTTTCTGAATGAAAGTTGCCACTTTTGAGCTTACTTCGTTTAATCTTATTTTTTTCAGATCGATTATTGTTACATTTTTACATTAGAAAATTTTCAGCCGGTGAATTAAGAGAAATTTCTTTAAAAATTTTTAAACCAGAATTGAGGATATAATATTTTCAAAAAGTTTTGACCAAAAATCACAAAAAAATGACTGATTTAAAAAAAAGCATATAAAACACCTACACGAAAAGTTAGAGTGGCCATTATAAAGAGTGTTACTCGTTGATTTGATAAATAATTTTGAAAAAATTTAACATTAAATAAATACAATCTGACGAATTCGAAAAGTTAAATTCGTACTCAAAATTTTCTTAATAAGCAATAATACGAAAATTCAAAAGTGAAAAAAGTTGCTCAAATTATAAAACATTACTTTGATGGTATATTGGGGTAAATATACCAAGTAAAATTTTTTTTATCGAGAACCCATATATATGTGCGTATCTGTCGAATAGCAACGACTCCCTTAAGGGGGTCGGTGCATTTTGACAGATACGAATATCCGCGGATATGGCCTCTTGATGAAAAACTTTTTACTGAGTTTATATATTCTTCTCAAATACCATCAAAATGATGTTTCATAATCCAGGCAACTTTTGTCACTACAGAATTTTCGAATTATTGCTTTTAAAGACAATTTTGAATTCGAATAAAACTTTCCGAATTCGACAAATTATGAGAAATTTTGAAAAAAGTTCGAACATTATCAAAAAAATGCCTTATTTTGTGTTCAATATTTTTGTGCATTATTTGTTTCAAATTGACGAAAAAAAATCTTCAATATGGCTACTTTAACTTTTCGCGTTAGTGACCACATATTTTTTATATGCTATTTGAAAAATCATATGACACTTTTTTCAAGATTTTGGTCGAACTTTTTGGAAATATTTTGAAAAATTTTCCTCATTTCTGGTTTCAAAATTTTTCAAACTAATTTTTCTGGAATCATCAGCTGAAAAATATTGAGAATGCTTACTTATCTTTATCAAATATGTCCTCGTTTTGTTTCTTCGCTCTGTTTATACTGTGAATCATACTTTTTGAATGAAATACGGTTTGCGCGAAAATGTTACTTTAGCCTTTTAATCAAAAATTAAAGAAAAATTATTTCACCGAGACTTGCCTATATTGGTAGGCCGACTCGTTCACACACGTAAAATTTGATAAATTTAACTCATGAAAATAAATATTTCTTTCGAGTGTGCTAAAATTTCATTTTTTTTCGTCTTTTTTAGGAAATTTTAATTTTTCGATTTTGACGTAGAAATCAATATGAAAATTAAATTATAAAATTTTCGATGGTGATCGAGACTATTTTTTGAAGCTTCTACCTAAAGTATCAAACGCGCGTTTTTAGAGTGTTCATTTCAAAGACGATTTATAAAGTAAAAATAATCTATCTGAAAAAAACAGATTATCCAAAGTGAGCTCAAAAGTGCCAACTTACGTTTGAAATACTTTTTATTCGAAAATTATGAGGTGGCAAAAAATTTTCTGCCTTTTTTGTTCAGATTTGAAAATGATTGTAATAAATCGAAAGCTCATCAAGATTAGTCATTACTATTAGTTTATAAAAAAAATGCAATTTTAATATATCTCCAAAAAACAACGACAATTTATCAGTTAATATTTCCAACGAAAATAGTAAACCTTGAACAGGCGACAACCCAAAACCAGGCTATGCTGCTCCAACATACAAAACACCAGGAAACTGTCCCTGGAGTCAAAGTGGTTTTACCGGTGATTGCCCAAGCCAAGCTAATCGATGTAACTTAAAATATTTCCGAATTTGTGGAGAGAACTTTTTCAACCAAGTTTATAATGACATCTGCAGATGGCAAGACGCAAAGCAACTTATCCCAATGTTCACCGCAAAACTCGTACCACTTGGTGGCGCTTTCGAAAAAGAGTTTGGAAAATGCAATGGATATGGTTCAAAATCCCTTCAAGAATTATTGGGATCGGATGCGGAATCTATGGCCGGCGGCGAAAGAGACATCCCACTGTGTAAACCAAGTGCTGGAGCCCCACCATGTCACCTTTTGGACTTTTCAGAAGTGACAACTGCTAGACAATTCCATAGTAAAATGGAAATTTTATTTAATCAATGGCTCAAGAAACACTGTAACGATGAATGGGCTGTCCACTTCAGAGCGCTTTTGGTCCGAATGAGACATTCATTATTCTGCGATGACGGATCACAATCTGATCACCCTGGTTATATCATTTCAACTATGTCACCTCCAACTACACAAAAACCACAACCTATGCCATATAAACCAACCGGTCCAATGCCTACGCCATATAAACCTACCAATCCACCAGTGAAACCAACGAATAATCCATACGTCTATCCAGGACCAGGTAATTCAGAAACTTAATTGTCTTTTCTTAATTTTTTTTTGCTGTATCTAACTTCTTCAGGGGGTTGTTATTTTAAAAAAATATATTCATAATTTTCTTAGCTCCTGTCACCGGCTATTGTCCATGGACTCCAGACAATTGTGATGAAAACTCGGGCTGCAACCCAGATTGTCCAAATGCAAATCCACCAATGTGCTCGTTAAAGTTTGTCGCCAGATGTAACAATAATACATTTAACAAGGTTTACAAAAATATTTGTCGATGGCAAGAGGCTCTTCAATTGATGCCAATGATCAATAATCTTTTGGTTCAATTGGGTATGAAATGGGAAGCATCGACTGGAAATGCTTGTAATGGTAATCAAAGAAATATTCAAGATAATGATGAATACTATGATTACGAAACTGTCAAATGTAAGTAAAACAATATAAACTCGTTTTTTGGGAAACTTAGAAAACGATGGCCATTTTTGGCTGGGTGGTAAAATTTCAATAATTTAACTTAATTTTGATTCTTGATTTTTTCACCTGGTTATTCACTTTCGATTGCTAATCACTCATTTGTAATTATATATCCTGTTTCCAACCAAAGTACATCTTAAAAATGAAATTCACTCTATAGCGCGTGTTCGAATCTCACTAATGATTGTCTTAGTGATTGCTTTAGTGATTACGCACCGATCAACCTTAGTGGCCCCAATATAAAGCACCCATGACTATCATCATACCCAAGACAATCACTAGCACAACATTAGTGGGATTCTTACACGCGCTCATAGCGCGGCGCTAAAGGGTTAGTTTCATTTTTAAGATGCACTTCGGTTGGAAAAAGAATGTTGGGTCAGAGTTGGTGTCAACTGGTGTTCGCTCGCAAACAAAATTTATTTGCACAGCGCGGTGCCACCGTTTCTTAACGCCCGCGGTTTTGTATTATATAAGCGATCGAGAGACAAGTGGCTATGCGATATTTCCAAACTTCAATGAAAGTCATAAAAGAAATAAAATGGTTATTCCGGGTCTTTACTCTGGTGAAAAACTCCTTAAAATGTCTTTGACAATTGATATTTTTGATATTTTTATCGAATTTTATAGGCAAAATATGATAGTACAGTCCTTGACCACTTAAAGTGCCAAAAAATTCCGAAAAAAGTATGCATTTTAAGGTGTCAAATGGGATTGTGCGCACTTTTAGGTAAAATGCTTTTTTCCTAAAGACAAATTGTTTTTTTATTTATATCTTTATGTTTTTTCGATTTTTGAATTATTCTACAAAATACGAATCGTAGTTTCCTCAATTTCTAGTTTCAAAGACTATTGAATTTAAATTTTCTTGTTTACAAGAAATTTGAAGTTTAAATAATACGAATAAATGTGTTATTAATGGCCGGATAAACTTTTTTGCTTAACCATCTCACACCCAGAAACGAGAACCTCGCCTCACATCAAAAAGCCTATCTAAAGGCAATACTTTGAGCGCTTATCACGGGAAAACTGGAAGAGATATCAATTGACTTATTTTTCACTGATTGAGATCAAGGATAAAATTAAGTAAATAAGACATAATTCTTGCAAAACCTTACATTTTTTACAATGACATATAAGTTACAAATGCACAAGTGAAACTCTGGCTATTAATAGCTTGTCTCACATTTGAAATATGATATATCGATTGCTTACAAAACAATTATTCATATCGCCGCGCGTCAAAATGTGAAAAATATTGCTAATCATCTGATAACTCAGAATCAGTACCACCTTATGTTCTACACTTGATCGATTTGTCTTTGTCGGCTTTATTTGGGTTAAATTACCGTTCAATTTTTTGATTTATTATTTTGAGTTTCATAAAAATGAGTTTCATAAAAAATGAAAATTTCCTTCGTATAGAGACAGAAAAAATAAACTTACCAAAAGAATCCTGAAATACTGTTCTAAAAATTGTCTTCCTCAGAATTTCGATTTTATGTATTGTTTTCACACAATTAATTTTTTAAGAAATTTTGGCGAACATCCTAAAAAAAGTCTTTTGAACGGCTAATCGTATGAAATTTTCAACAATATTTTGGAAATAAAATTGCAAACTTTATGACGCATTTGAATTGTAGGTCTGTGACAATGTGATTTCTGCACCGTTTTCGCCCCCGAAATTGTTTTTGCCTTCAAATAGTCAAAGGGTGTGAGGGGGTTAAAAGTGCTGGTGTAACCAAATAAGACTGCGTTTTTTTTCGACCGCTTTCTATAATTGCTTTCTATAAAAATTATATATTTCCTTTTTTTGTATGTAACATCATCAAAACATTCTGCTTTTTTTCTTCATTTTAATTGTTAAATGTTCATACAAAACCAGACATTATATGGATCAACGGACCTCAGAGTACAAATCCTAACTATTTTGAAAATGCGAAACCTGAGCATTTGATGGGTTGATCCCTTTCCTAATTGGACCAATGAATCGGCCTATCCCGCAATCAACGGTTTGATTGGGTGCTAATTATTCTGCGGTTGTTTGCTATAGTTAGGAATTTGTACTCTGAGGTCCGTTGATCCATATGGATACCCGCCCTCAGAGTTCAAATCCTAAATATTTGAATGATACAAACAACGCAAGATATTAAGCACCCAATTTAAAACCCTTGATTGCGGAATAGGCCGATTTCATTAGTCAGATTAGAGAAAGGATCAACCAATCAAATGCTCAGATTTCGCATTTTTTCAAATATTTAGGATTTGTACTCTGAGGGCGGGTGATCCATATCCAGTATAATAATCGACCGGAAATATTATATTCACAGGTGATGATCGGTAGAGATAGAATAATCATTTTTACGTAAAAAGTTGATGTGTACTGTGCAATAATGAAATATGCATTCTAACTCCCTCACACCCAAACGCCATTCGGGGACGCGAGATTTTTTCAAATCCTCAAAGCGAGATAGAAATAATAAATCCACAGACTTTTGATTCAAATGTGTCATAGAGTTCGTAATTTTATTTCGAGTAATGGTTTTAAAATTTTGATACCACTAGCAATTCAAAAAATATTTTTTTACTAAATTTTTTTAAGATTTTCGTAAAAAAATTCTAGCGTTAATACGACAAAAAAAAATCAAAATTCTAAGGAGACTGATATTTAGAAAATAACTTGCTACTCTTGGTACTATTATTTTTTTTCTCTGGTCTTTATTGAGAGTTTTATAATTTTTCAAGTGATTTCTCTAAAAAATAAGAAACACTCAATTACGCGAATAACTTTTTTTTGAAATAAATCACTTTTAGTTAGAATTCAATGCGAAGCGACAAAGAGCACAGCTGAAGCTTGATTAACTAGATATCATGCCGAGTAATCAAGGCTTTAGCGGGCCAAGAGTTTGTCCTGTTTTTAGTGGCAGAACATTTTGATCAAATAAATTTATTTTATTCTCAAAAACAGGTTTTTAACGATTTTCGTAATGTTCTTTTTTGGCACAGAGAAAAGAAATTATCATGTTTTAGACTGATGGATAGAGATATTTTAAATCTGAGAACATATTTAGAAAGCCAGGGTTTGGGTTATTTATTAATAATTTGCATACTCTTGTAAAAATTGATTTTGGAAAAAAACCTAAGTTCATTTTTTTATGGCTTATATCGATCAAAGATATTTGAATTTTGGAAAAAATTAAACGTTTAAAATGTGTGTCTGACCTTGATCTCGATAAATTTGAAATAATTTTTAATTTTTTCGCCAATTCACCGTGATAAGCCTTCAAAGTTCAAGTCGAAAACTATTTTTATTCGTTTTCCAGACGATTGAGATGAGCTATTTTAAATCAGTGGCCACATTTCAATAGTCAGTGTTCTATTTAATCTTTTGTAATTCATATGTGACTTTGAAAAATGTATGGTTTTCCGATGAAGTACCTGAAACTAAATCTCTATTTTGTCTTGCATTTATCGAGCACACAGAATAAAAATTTAAAAAAAATAATTAGCCTCCAATTTAAGTCTATCCTTGATCTCGAGTCATAAAAAATAAAAATATTTTATTATTTCCGAAATAACCGCGCAAAGTGGCGTCCCCGAATGGCGTTTTGGGTGTGAGGGGAATTTCAATGGTTTTGGGTGTGAGGGGGTTAAAGGGTCAAAAAGGATTATGTGCACTTGAAGGGGTCAGAGACTGTAACATAGGAATACAAATATAAAAAAAATATAATCAATTAATGCAAAAAAAATTTGAAGCGGGAATTATTCGATTTTACAAAAAAAAATGATTTTTTGAGTTGGTGTCTTTTGTTACCATTTGTATACTGAAAGCAATAACTGTGTCTTATTATAGATTCTTATAGATTTCTTCTATTTTGAAAATTAAAAGATCAAAACTTTTAGATAGATTCGCTTCATTTTTAGGTGCTTTATTTTGATGAAAAATTAAATTTTCAGTATTTGAAGTATATTTGATTTAGTCACTGGAATGGTTGTCAACGGACGAAAACGACGAGCAGTTGACATCGCTGAAAAAGACATTGCTTCATGCAAAATCAGCGCTGGAGTCGTCCCATGCACAATGCTTAACGACTTTTTGAATGCTAACGACGAAACAGAATTCTTTTTCTTTGTCCAAGATCTCGTCCAATACGTCGGCAAAAAATGTAACGACGAATGGAATAGACATATTGGCGCCTTTGTTCAACGATTTAAAAGCTCGATGATTTGCAAAGGAGGGATCCAACCTGATGGGCGATAACTTTTACGACAATTTATAAATATTTTTTAGCTGAGTTCCTTATACTCTGAATAATGGGTAAATTTAATAAATTCATGAGTTAATATGCACCATGTAAAAACCCAATTCTACTGTAAAACATTGAATACAAACACATTTGAATAAATCATAAAATTATAAAAGTTTTTTAAACTTTTTTTGAATTTTTATTTTCAAATTATTATATAATATTACATCTTAATTTATATTCAATATTTATAGATATTATTATAGAGATTAATTAATGATTAATTATATATATTATATATAGATTAATATAGATCAATATTATAGATTTCTAATAGATTTCTAATTTGAAGTCAAATTATAATATATATGGAAGTGTAAGCGAATTCATTGTTGTGATAAAGGATAGACTAGAATTTTTAATCAATTATAACAATTAAAATTTTTGACTTTATTTCCGCTTAAAGCGTTCACTTATCACCGATTTTCATAATTAGATAATTTTTAATAAAATAAAGTAATGTTTCTAAACCTATATTCTATAATATTTCAATTTAATTCAAATTATCTTTAGAATCAGCAGATTCTGTTCAAAACTAAAGCATTTCGAAAATTTTGACAAAACCTTCGAGTGCCCTCTGAAACATTTTCCGAGTTCAAAAAAACGTTCAAAAAATATCTTAAAAATATATAATTTTGAGAAAAAGACGATTTTTAATTTAACAAATTTTATTAAACCAAAAAATAATTAATATTTAATTTAAAAATTTGAAGAAATTGACTTTTTTCGAATATTGTTTACACGCACAACTTTTTCAAAAGAGTCATAAAACTTCTTTAGCGAACTTCTTTATCAATATTTTTACGGGATAAAAAAACACTAAAATACGTACGATCAGAAAAGTTGTTGAAGGTAAAACCGGTTACCACTTCCACTTGGCGTTGAATCACTTTAGAATGCAATTGACTAGACAAAAAGGGTTGTTTTTGTATATTTAGTAAAAAATGCAGAAATAGAACGAAAACCGAATGAGCGACTCGATTAAGGAGATGTCGAGATACTTTATTACAAAAGTCATCACTAACAGCTCAACCAAATCTTTCAACTTTTACCGTTTACAACAATAAGTTGCTAAAATACCTTTGAAATAGACTCAATGGTCAAAGATCAATTCAAAGTGCTGCGATAGCTTTATTTTACCTTTGTTGCTATTTGGTAAAACTGAACTAAACTGGTAAAACTAAACTATTGTTGTTTAAAATCTTTTTTTAAATCTTATAAAGTTATAAAAGAGATTTGATTGAATTTCTAAGTTTATATTATTATATATATTATATATAATGTATCTATAATATATACTATTATATTTAACATTTTCGTCAACATAGTCACTTTAAAGTGTATTATATCAAATGATATATTTTCGTGTTTTCCTTGTTTTTTTTTGATATAATTAACTTTTGAAACATCATCTATTTTTTTGATATAATTAACTTTAGAAAAATCGTCTGATTTTTGATATAATTAACTTTAGAAAAATCATCTTAATTAAATATCTTTTGATATAATACACTTTAGAAAAATCGTCTATTTTTCATTTTTGCGATTAGTCATTTTTTCCGAATCGTTTTTTTTACAATTTTAACTTCAATTCAAAAAATTTCAACTTAAAAAACATAAATTCAACCTTTATTTGAAATGATTTTGAACTTAATTACAAAATAATTGATAAAAAGTTCTGATACATGCCATAAACGAAAGACAAAATTATAGTCACCGAGAAAAAGACGGCGTGATAATTTATATGATTTTAAGCAGCGTTTAAATTGAAGAAAGCAGTTTCAATTTTTAAGCTTTATTTTGAGTTGATTTGCTCCAGGGGCAGGCATCTTGATGAGTAGAAAGTCATTATTGATGAGCTCATGAAACGTATTGATTATCAGGAAGTTCTGGGACACTTGTTGACTGTTCTCTGGCTATTGCGGTATCAAGTACGTTTTTGCATTTTCTTGGCATATTTCAAAAATTAATATGTACTGTAGTATTTTTATGCTTCACATAATTTTTTCGAAAATTTAGTAAATAAATAATAAATTTGGATTTGAACAACATGTTTGCGTAATCACAGCCTGTTCATTTGATGTCACATGTCTAGACTCCTCAAGTCTATCGCAAGATAATTATATCGACAAAAGATGACTATATCGACCAAAGATGACTATGTTTTCGAAAGGTGACTATGTTTTCGAAAGATGACTATGTTCTCGAAAGATGACTGTGTCCCCGAAAATGAAAAATTAAACAACATATTAAACTTCGCTTCGCGAAGTTAAATATGTTTTATAATATACTAATTATATATTATTATTATTATTATTATTTCAAAATTATTATTTAAGAGGCCAACTATAAAAAAAGATTTGAAAAAGGCAAATCACAAAAGGCAAAAAGGATTTAAAATGTCAAAATAATTTTTTAATTAATAATTTTTTTATTTTTGTACAAACAACAAAAAAGATAAAATGAATTAAAAAATTGATTAAATTGATTAAAATGAATTAAAAAAATAAATTATAATTTATTAATTATTATTAAATCAAAATAAATTGAAAATTCATAATTTCATAATTTAATAATTTCATTAAAATTCAATATAATCTAAGCTAATCTAATAATCTAAGCTATAATAATAGTTCTATAATAATAGTTCTAATAATTAATAGTTCTAATAATCTTTGATTTCGAAAGAATTTTCAGAATTTCAAAATCATAATTATTATTAATTAAAATTATTTAATAATAATTATTTAATTATTATTTAATAAATATTAAATAAATTTCAAATTTCCGAAATTTTTTTTGAAATTCAATTTTTATATTTATATTATTATATATTAATTTATATCATTATTGTATTATTATTATTGTATTATTATATAATTATTTATTTATATATACTTATTTATTAATATAATTAAACTATACTATATGTATATATAACTAAATACTTGAACAGAAGATCAATATCATCGCCTGTATTTATTTTCTAATTTTTTGGTCTATATTTATAATAAATTTATAATAAATATTTTTAAGAAGTACCTGGTCTTTCGATATCAGTTTCCTCAGAACCATTCCTCAGAACCATTTTAATCTCGAATGAGAGAGGGACAGTCAACGCGTCTTTTATATCAAGTTCATAATAAAGTGATGTTTCCAAGAATATCTAGAAAATCTCAATAACTTATTTTTTTAAATATTCGTAAAAACGAGTTAAATAATTCATTGGAAGTAAATTTGTTCCAATTTATCAAATTAAATTTAAACCGTTTGCCTCTGTGACTGCCCTTTAATATCAATTTGGTTAAATTGTCCTCGTGGCCGATCTTAAATGTCAGTTTGGTTAAAATGTCCTTGTGGCCGATCCAAATTCAAAGCTTCGCTGCCTTTATTTTTAAAGATAAGAATTCATCGTGGTTAGAATGTCCTTATGGCCGCTGTGATCGATATGTATGTTTTTTTATTTAATTTGATTCAAAGAAACGGCATCTTTGAAATCAGTTAATGTAAGGTATCATTATTCCTGAAAATGGTGTAAAGACAAGCCAAAGCTCGAACCCAAGGCTCTTTCATCATGATTCTATCGTGTTGACCAACTACACTCGAGTCGGATTTTTCGCATTTGGTGTGAATATTAATTCGCCCTTACATTACCACTTAAAACATTAGACATTCATAACTTCCTACAAAGTGCAAAATAATGTAAAAATTACAAAAATTCATATATTATTATAAATTTCAAGCCGGTGAAGACCCTACCTGTATTGCCACGGATTAGATGGCATATACCTTGGTTAAGAGGGTACTGGTTGCGGATTTTGTTTTTTATGTCACGTATTACAGTCAAACTACTTGCTTTGCAAAATATCTGAAAAAGCTATTTTGTAGATCTAGCCTTAGTGACATATTATTTTGGTCATATTTGATGGCCAGCATAGTTCTAGAAGAACTATTGAAATGTGAATTTTTTTTCTTCTTTTTCATCCGATAATATATCCCCTATTCACACTTTTGTAAATATCTCGGCTAAAAACACACTACGTTTTCTTATCAAGCCGGGATATTTATAAAAGTGTGAATAAGGGATATCGGACCGAATTGACGATCGAATTAAAATTCTGTTAGCAAATATTTACAAATATTTAGCGGATTCGCTTGAGAATTGTTTTTTTTAATTTTCTAAGTTGATTTTTTAAGTTTTTAATTTAAATTTCTTATTTTTACGGAAATTAGGGTAACGCAGTATAATTTCAGAAGAGTAAAGGTAACAATGTGTTTGAATTCTTAATGTGAAAATATATTTTTAATTTATCTTTCAAATTCTAAAAGTGAAGCTTTTAGCAAACCGGAAATGAAATGTTCTGAAGAAAATCATCGGATTAAATCAAAATTAAGCCAAAAGAAAGCTTAGGATATACGGAACAAAAACATTTGCTCAAATATTTTTAAGTTTTAAGCCTATAACTTATATCCCCTATTCACACTTTTATTAATATCCCGGCCCTGATTAGGAAACGTAGTGTGTTTTTAAGTAGTAGGGCTGGGATATTAACAAAAGTGTGAATAGGGGATATCCGCTATAAGTGTCTAAGGCTATAAGTGTCAAATAAGATAATTGAGTTTAAAATTACTTAGAAAAGATCGAAAAAATCCAAAAATTTCGATTTTTTCGAAAAAAGACTTATTTTGAGTTGTTTTAGCGCGCAGCCCGCTTGAGAAAAGGATATAACTTATATCTATAGGCCATAACTCCTATTAAATTGGAGACAATTAATTACGAATTAATTACGAAGTTTCGAATTTTCTAATTTCTTACTGATTGAAAGTTATTATTATCATTAATAAGATCGCCCTCTAGCTGAATCGTTCCAAACATTTGCATCCCGACGACTCCGTAAATGAAGAAGAGTAGCATAATGAGCATGGCAACATACGGCAAAGCTCGGATCGACTTCACAAATGTCCAAAGAAGTGTTCGCATTCTCTCGCCTCTTGAAAGGAGCTTGACCAATCGCGACACGCGAAATAATTGGAAAAAACTGACCTTGATTGACACATCTTTGTTTGACACATCTGATGCGGCGAACAAACCAACGACAACAATGAAATCAAATGTGTTCCACGGATCTTGAAAGTAATGCTAAAAAAATAATAAAAAACGGCGTACAATATAACAGCGTACAATATAAGTTTAACGGTTAA
Organism: Oikopleura vanhoeffeni; assembly: GCA_004367855.1. Lineage (NCBI taxonomy): Eukaryota > Metazoa > Chordata > Appendicularia > Copelata > Oikopleuridae > Oikopleura > Oikopleura vanhoeffeni. The sequence continues at coordinate 11,606 of SCLH01000937.1, read as the reverse complement.
ACTGGCCTGGCTAAATAATGTTTGAAACAGCGGTGAAAAAGGGGGTTTTTTAACAAAAAAGTTTTTTTAACAAACAATTTGTTTAACAAAAAAGCATTTTTTAACAAAAAAAATGCATTTTTTAACAAAAAAAAATGCATTTTTAACAAAAAAAACCATTTGATAACAAAAAAACATTTTTAACAAAAAAACATATTTTCAAGATAAAAATTTTTGAACTTTTTAAAGAGGTTTTTGCGTTTATATTGTTCAAATAATTAATGATGAGAAAGACGCTCAAACATGTGATGGACTCAGAAAGTAAAGATTAAAAAAGTTGCGGCTAAAATATTAATCAAGCAGGCAGAATTCTACATTTCTCAGAATTCTACATTTAAATTTTTCGCCATTTTGCTTGTGACTGTGTAAATGTCGATTTATTTTTTAAAAAATAGATTTATTCAAATTTAAAATTCAACATGTTTCTTTTATTTTAGTATCGACGAGAAAGTGAAGCAAAATGGTCCAGAATTGTTTCAGAACAGAATTTATGAAAAATGAGCATCTGATTATGAGTCACGGAGAGTAATAAGCGAGAATTGTGGGCCGAGTTCGATTTTTTAAAAAAGGCCCACTTAGAATAGTTGTAAAAATCAGTGGTGTTTTTGGTCGTTCAGAATCGGTCTAAGTTTCTGATGAAGAATGTTTTACGCGCGTTCATAGTAAGACCTGAAGCTTTTTTCGTGTTTTTCAGTGTCTCTAAAGTGTTCATGAAAGGGTTAAGCTCTAGTGGTCCACGAAAGCCGCCGACGAGCAAACACGCCAATGTCACGGCTCAAAAATTTTTTTTCTGGTTCATAGAAAAATAACGGTTTGTATAGTGTACACTCGTGGGCATGGCCAAAACTTTTCTCGCGAACACGACCCTATTTTTTAACCCTAGCCTTTCCCAAGAAAGCTGTCGTTCTATACCGTGTACACTGGACCCTAGGTCTAGACCTATCATACTTTCAAGAATAGGGAGGATATCAGTTTACACATAAAATTATAGTGTTCACTCGGGGCATGGCAAACTTTTTGTCAACAAAAACTAGGTTGGTGCAAAAAGACAAGGGTTCACGGAACCCTAATCTTCTACCCCAACCCTTTTTTTTTTCTTGAAAAAGAAGTTTTGCACGGCTTCATCCCGTGTAAACTGGGCACGACTTTCCAAATTTGTTAGAAAATGGTTTTCCCATTCTGTACTTTATTAATAAAAGCTAATTATAGATTTTTTTGAAACTCAAAATGTTTTTTTCGATAGAAATGATTTTTTTCGATAGAAAATGTTTTTTTGTTAAAAATGTTTTTTTGAAAAAGAGACCTCGCTCTGCATAAAAACCAAATCAAAGTTATTTAGAGAAATAATTTTGTCGATAATGTAAAGCTTTATTCCAGTGATTTAAAGTACAATTCAATTGTTTATCGGATTTAAACCAATTCCCCTTAACACACTTTGGTTAGTTTTTGGTCCGCGTGAATGAGTGATTTTAATTATAGTGTGTTAACCCTTTGAAACACCCTTTGACTATCTAAAGGCAAAAAAAATTTCGGGAGCCAAAACGGCAGAAATAACCTTGTCACAAACTAATCAATTCAAAGTCATTTTATTTCCAAAATATTGTTGAAAATTTATACGATAAGCCATTCGAAAGTTATCTTTCTCTTCTTTTTCAAAATTTCTTAAAAACTATACATAATATCGAAATTCTGAGGAGCAAGTTTTTTAGAAGCCAGTATTGAGAAATTCTTTTGATATAAGTTTATTTTATTCTATCGCCAGTATAATCGAAGAATATTTTTCACAAGTGATTTTTATGAAACTCAAAAATAATGAAAAAAAAATATTTTTTCAAAAAAGAATTGAAACCCAAATAGAGCCCGACAAAGACAAGTCGATCAAATATAGAACATAAGGTGGTACTGATTTGAGCTGATTTTACATTATATATTATATTATATTTTCACACATTTTACTGCATTTTCGACGCGCGCGGCGATATGTATAATTGTTTGTAAGCGATCAAGATTCATATTTCAAATTTGAGACCAGGTTTCAATAGCTACAAGTTTCCCTTCTAAATTTGTTACTTATATGTCATCGTACATAAATCTGTATGTTTTCAAGAAAATACAGTAGGTGAGTGAACTCTCTTTTTCTCCTGCGCAGGTAGTCTATGTTTACAAAACTTCGAAATTTAAATAAAGCTTACAGTGTTCGTTCACTTTATTTATCTCTTGATCTCAATCAGTATAAATAAAATAAATTGATATCTTTCCAGTTTTCCCGTGATAAGCGCTCAATAGTATTGCCTTAGATGTGCTTTTGGTGTGAGTGCGAGAAAGGTTCTCGTTTCTGGGTGTGAGGAGGTTCAAGTGGGATATTGATAAAGAACGCACATATATTAAGACTTTTTTAAAAGTTCTTAAAGAAAAAAACATCTTTGGGTTCATCGCCAACTATAACTCGACTTATACTGACTTTACACTCCAGGGAAATAATGAACTTAAGTTGATCGAGTTATTAATGAATAAAAATGATTCAGAAGTAATTTTGTAACAATAAATCGTAATAATTCGAAATAGTTAATATTTTTATAGTTATTCGATTTCATTGTAATGAAAAGCAGTATCCCACGAATTACGCCTCTAATAAGTTTTACTATTAACCCTTGTGAGCACAGAGCCACATTGTGGCTCCAGCATACCTATAATCATCGAAAAAGACAAAAACTGGTCGAGAAATCTTTTGTTTCTAATACATTATAAAGAATTTAGATTCGGTTTCAAGAAAATAATTTTCTTCGAATGTTTGTTCCGTGCATTACGGGGAGTTGATTTATCAGGATTTTTAGCCTATGTTTCACTTCCGTGAAATTATTTCGGAAACTGGACATACAAATCAAATGTGAGATTAGCCAGTTTTTAGGAAAGTGTTTTGTGCATGCATAACAGTTGAAATAAAAATTTATTGGTATCTAGGAGCAGAACATTTTTTTTAAGAAAGTGAAAATATCTAAATTTTCAACTTCAAGTAATCCCATGAAAAAATTTAGTTATTATAAAAGTGAATTTAACCCATCAAAACAGTTGTATCTTCATTGCCATATTTACTCGAAATAATAGAAAAAAAATGCATTATCTGCTTTTATAGGGAAAAATAAACATTTTCATCAAAAATTATGATTTTCATCAAATTTTTTGACTTATTTATAAATTAATTTTGATTTATGAGATATAAATCAAAGCGGACACAATTATGACGTAGGCCAGATTCTTGTGCATTGTTTTCGAACAAAGATAAAATTGTAACCGTGACCGACAACTGTACACGCGTGTATCCGTGATATGGTACCACTTGCTTTCTCATAGGTTTTTAGACTCAAAATGAAATTCTAGAATATGAAATGTCGAATGCAAAAATATGACATTTCAACTTCCTTATGCAGAACAAAATTAAAATCCAAAATCCAAAAATTTTCAAAATTCTTTAAGCTTTCTAAAAATTCTCGAAAATATAATTTCTACTTTGAAATATACTTTGTCGTTTCTGATAGATCAGCATATGATTTTCAACTAGATTTCACAGAATGTGTTTTAGCTTTTAGGGTTTTCTCCGGGGAGATTGAAATTTGCCCTTTAAATAGTTAACCAAGTCGCGCTTTGATTGGTTAGGCGTGAACTCCTCGGGAAAACCCCACAAACTCTTAGGTTTTCCTCTTAGACCTTCTTAGGTTTCTCTAAGGTTTTCTTTTTAATAATGATTAGATGGACAAATTGTGGAGCGATAATATAAATCAATTGTTAAAATCTTTGGAGAATATAATATTTAGAATACCATTGTTGTAATACTTATTTTGGAAAAAGAATAAAAATCATTTTTTGTTTTCACAAAGAGAATATATTATTAACTTTATATTATTTCAATTATATAGATTTTTTTATCCCAAAAGAGTAGGAAAGTTCAATAGTTAATGCCTAGAGAAAGTCTCATAAATAGTCATAGATATATATACTAATTTTGTCTAACCAATCCAAAATAATTATTTAGGTCGTTCGCAAAATAATATTCGAAAATATTTACATTTATTATTATATTAATTTAGTATCTATTTATATAGATAAGTTATTATTTCTTAGGAAGTAGTATAAGTTCCATAGGGTATACAATGGAATAGTTTATTACAGACTATTAGAAGTTTATAAGAGTCTCTTTTTCTTTAAATTTTAATAAATTCCATTTTTGTTATACAAGTTATAATATATTGTTAAACTGATTTATGGAATTTTATAGTTGAATTTAATATAAATAACATTTCTAATAGTATAACGATGATTAATATAAAATACGATTAATACTTTTTAAACTCATACATTAATATAAACATTCGAACGTAATAAATGACTTTCTAGAACGTTAAAGGTTTCTGAATGAAGGTTTTCTTATGTTTTATAGTTTTCTTATCAGTTTTCTCATGTCTTCTTCTTAGGTGTTTTCACTTATGAACACTCTCGTTCGGCCCAGATGTGACCTTTTCAGACGCTTATTTTTTCTACTACTTTAACACGTAGCTGTTTGTATCGACATTTTTACCGATACAGGACGTAATCAGTGTCTTGGCTTAGAGCATCTTAGAATCGGGAAAGCTCACTCAAAATACTTTTATTGCTCAGAGACACTTTTTGTGGTTTACTGTTCAAATTATTAAGTTTAGCGGAATCAGGCTGAAACTTTGGTACGTTTATAATGGGCAATTTTCCTTAATTAAATTATTATTATCTCTGTCGGGACCTACGCCTTCATCCTTCAGTACAACAGCCAGTTCGTATGTACACGAGTTCCTTAATAACTATTCATAGTATTACCATTTGCTTCAAGCGAAATTAATCAGAAGAATTTTAAATATACTGAACACAATTAGTGTAGAAATATAAATCAATATTTGGGTTACTCCAATTTTTATTCACCAGATTTTATTTTATGTTCATTATTAGAGATTCTTGTCATAAATAATTTGTTTAATTAATTAAATACTGATATTCAAAGATACGTGTCCAAGGATTTTACCAATTGTTTCCTAATAATTGTTTTTCTTTCATAATTAAATAGTATTCAGATATAACATGTATACCTAATATATATCAAATAAATTGAGAATAAATCTATGAAATCTCATTATGAGTAATTTTATATTTTATATTGAAGGTTGATACAGCTTGTTTTTGGAAGTTTTTTATATGTCAAGTTTTATCATATGAGAGATAAATTATATTTTTATATATAAATATATAAGTCAAAAATTATTTTTTGGTATTATATTTTATTGAATATTTATAACTAATAATATTTATTTTTTGTGATTATAGATTAATAATAGAAAATGGAAAGTACTCGATGACACTATCTTATTCGTCCATCGTCCACAATCTAAAAACAAGTAGATTGAAAACTAGAAGCCTTACTACTCTCAGGAAATATTTATGTATCAAATATTAGTTTGAACCTTAGAGTAAGAGTAAATAACTGGCAAATGCAGAAAATAACTGTATGAATGTTATGGAAATTGTATATATCGTAAAACTAAACTAACTCTGTTAACCAATATAATGAACTATTATTGATTCTTAGATGATGAGTTATCATACGATTATGTTTTGAATTATTCATTTATGAGAGTATTAATGACACGTTACTTGCAAAAGAAATATGTCTGACTCCTAGAACCCAACACTAGAACATTTTATCGACCTCTTTCATAATGGTTGATTTGTCTAATTGAACACAAAAAATCAATCTGAACTATCATTATTCCCTAAAAATAATAACTAAAGGCTGCCTATTCACATATTTAATTTACTAACGGCGCTTTATTGATCTATTGTATGTATCTTCAATCATTGATAATTATTACAGAGAAATTTTATATTCAAAACTATCTCAGATATAACGGTAGTATTTATATCTATTATGAACAGAGCAAAGTGTAAAATATATAACGCATTGAGAGACAGTTTAACAGATGTAAACGAAACTCACAGATGGAGAAAACACTGAGAGGCGAATAAATATAGAATATCAGAAGAAAAGTGAATTCAATAAAAACTATATAAATCTCTGAGAAATTTATACGAGACTTACCATTACAAACCTGTAAACCCTTATTAACTAGAATCATTCATAGTATAACACACAATATGCTATGCATTGCACTGAGAAATAATGAACATTCAATCGTGTTAACGTAGTTTCTGTTTCTAAACTTAGCACTCTCCGAGAATAAAATTTGCCGCAAAGACGGAAATTTCCTCGGGGAAAAGGAGGGCTCATTAAAAAATAGGTTCGTGGATCTTTTTCCCGACAAATTTTGTCTAATAGACCCGTACTAATCTATATCTATGAATTAATAATGCACGGCTTGAATTGTGTGGAATCTGCTCTCTTTCCGAGTTATGGATTTTCGACTTGGAAAGAGGCATTATAAAAACTCACTTATCAATACAATCAGATGACAGAACCACTAACTGCTGATAATGGAGAGCTTCAGAGTCATTACTTTAATACAATTAATTCCATTTACTTTAAACTCGACTCATTTTACCGAAAACTAATTAACAGCATCTCTTCAACACACACACCTCTCGAACGTCACACCTCTAGACATCCTAGATCCTAGACTGTTAGTTACTCTTGAATTCGACGACAAGGAGATTATATTCTACATCTAATTCTAAGTTAAAAAATGCGAACTCGAGCGAAGGTCGCAATCTTAATCGCTTATAGTAATGGTCCAAGAAATTTTTTATACAAAGATAAGGTGTAATAAAGAGAAACTGTTACATGACCTGATTGTTAAGAGTTAATTGACCCTGAGTTAGTAATAATAGTAAAAGTTGTCTTTGAGTCGAATACAGAGTCCCCAGCGTCAGCACGAGTTTTATCAAGTATCAGCTGAGTCTTCATTATGTAATCCATCTACGGTACTCAGACACGACGCAAGGAAAGCTAACGAGTAATCGAGCGTAACACAGAGACGTCAAATAGGCAGGATTTACATAAAATAGCATATTAGTAATATCGATATTGTCGCTTAATAAACTAGAGGTAACATCTTGGGAAACTGAAAAATATTTTATTTCCTTTTGTGAATGTTCCTGAACTTGCGCTCAGAGTTGGCAGTTAGTGAGATATACACTATTCAAACAATATTCACAAATAAAGACCTGCACCACAACATCAGTAAACAACACTCTTTCAAACAGAATTTTCAAACAATTCGTGAGAAATGTAATTAAAGTGTGAGGAATATATAAAAACAATGAGATCATATATATAAAGGTGTAGACGAGACGGATAAAAGAAATGAAGGGTTTCACGTTCTATTAACTCATTAGAATTTATATCTTCTGTTTGAGAGTGTGGTTGAAAGAGTTTTAAAATCTAATAATATTGTTTAATTTTATATTATAATTTAACCACAAGAGAATAAACACGAACAAAATTTATAAATAAAATCTAATATTCAAAAAGTTACAAAGATTGGTAACACAAATTATAATTTTAGACATATTTAAACCTGTAAGATCTTTATAATTTTTTGTGAATGAGTTGTTATTTTTTTATCACGTACACATTATTTGCCACAATTATATATCACTTTTCATAATATCTAGCGTACCTGTCCTGTCGAATATATGCAGTAAAAATACCAGATAATATAATATAATATATAATGTATATGAATCTAGTCGCTTGTCAAATTGTATTTAGTAACATACCACCGTTATGTTCTACTAATATGTTATCCGCATTGGTGAGTCTTAGTCGCGCTCTAACTTTGCGGAGTTGTTTCAGTTCATTTTTTGTAAAAATATTTGTTTCAACAGTTAGGTTTCATGTTTCATATATCGTGAGATTGCCTCCGGATGCATAACACCGGGCGGATAGGTGTACAAAATAACGTTATTTCCAAAAGATCCTTTCCAATTCCAATAAAGAGGTCGCCAGTTTCCTATGACTTCTCAGATTATTAGTGATATTTTCATTAGAATGTTCGAACCTGTGAGGAAGAAAACATAGACTATGTAGGGGGAAAATGCTATCGGGAGCTAAATTTCCTAACCATGTTTGAAATCAAATGATCTTTGATTTGTGAGTTTTGTGACAAAAGGTTAATTCTGGGGCGGTTATTGAGGCTAGCCGCAAATACATTTTTTAGCCTTCTGAGATCGTCAAGGGGATTTAAGGGTTAACACACTATATTAAATTACCATGTCACCGGACAAAAACTAACCGAAAGGTGTTTAGGAGGAATATGGTTTAATCGATAACAATGAATTGTACCTCTTAAAATTCAGAATCAAAGAACTAATTATCGACAATAATACCTAATAATTGAATTGTTTCTAAGCGGCTTTTCAAAAATTTTTAAACAAAAACAACTTCTATGCAAAAAACATCTTCTCCCGAAACACACATTTGAGTTCCAAAAAAAAAATCATAATGATGCCTTTAATAAGTCGAATGGGAAAACATTTCTACAACACAATTGGAAAGAGTCCAGTTTAACAACGGATGAACGGCAAACTCTTTATCAGAAAAAAAAAGGTTGGGGTGAGAAATTAGGGTTCCGTAGAGGAACCCGTCTTTTGCACAAACTAGTTTTTGTTGACAAGAAAGTTTGCCATACCGAGTGAACTATATATTAATGGTAACAACTGACTATCCTCCTACCTTGAAAGTATTAGGGTCACTCTCACCAACTAGCTAGTTTGTACACGCGTATAGACACGACCCGCACACCCGCTGTCCTCTCCTTCCGGGCACACGCACGGGTTAATACAAGCGCGGAGCTCCGCACACACGCTCTGCCATGGGCCAGCGATAGTGGGACCACTATCAAACAGTATTTCCTATGATGATCAGAAAAATTTTCTCTGAGCCCGCATAGGTAGACCACGTGGTCTACCTTCTCACTGCCGGTCCTTTCAGGTGACCACCTCCAAGACCTTTACCCCTCATAGCATACACTTTATAGATGTCACTGGAGCGAAAACACACGCTCTCACGAGCTCACACCAACGTTCCGAGGAACATTTTCTTCATCAGAATATACCTATTAGAACTGCGCTCATCACACACACTCGACTCAAAAAACTAACCATCTGAGAGACTCTCTCCCTCTTACAACCTATACTGCTCTAAGTTGATCCTCACTCCACCACCACTCACACAATACACGCACACACACACACTCTCACGATATTAACACTCTTCAGTGACCCACACACCAGATGCTCTCTTTTTCACTCAAATTTCTGCTTCTGATAACACACTCACACCATTAATTCGAGCTTTAAAGCTTTATAACTCTGTCGAGATATGAAATTCACACGCACCAAGCACAATTATATTCACAACTACACACGCACTCGCGCACCACTAAAGCGTCAGTTTATTCTCCACTCATCACACACACGCCACTACACACGCACTATTCTCACTACACCCACACACAAAACTGGCTGAAAAAAAATTTACAGAGTAGAAACTCCCATCGCCAGACCACCACACCCCTCATCCCGACATCCCTTCGGATGCACTCACACATCTCTTGCACTCCTTAGATCATTTCTAGCCGCAAACAAATCGTTATTTGTAATATATCTTTATCACGCCTCTCACCTCTCACTCAGTCACCGCACTCACTCCTCCACCACCACACCTGCCACACCGGATATCTCCCCGCACGCGCTCTTATCCCTCTTCAACTCACACTTTCAACTGGTCATATCAGCAACATATAATACATACACACGCCTAAATAACTTACACACACTCTCACTACTCTCTTAAATAATGTTCCACACACCCTCTATTACTCTTGGCCCACACCACCCTCTCCCACTCACGTCACCATCCATCCCATCTTACCTGCTCTTAAAGCAGCATCAATGTGGGCCGGGATATTAATTTATATTAATTGTTTAGTAGGGTGCTATATAACTATTAGGGTATTTTGATATGAAAAGATATGCAATATATTTCGGTATAGTATAAACTTAAAAATGCATTCAGTTTAATGTGCGTTAAAGCATATATGTTTTTGCTATATAGAGTAAACTAATCTTTAAATGCTAAAAAACTACTCCCACCTATTTCACGTTAGCTAAGAAGAGATTTTACTAAAAAATAACTCATTATACGAGCTCCAGTGCATCGGCATAATCTAAAAAACCGTTCATAACTAATTATGAGATTTAGCTGATTATATTGTAACGCCGCGATGTATTTTATATATATTTTTTAGTCATACATTACGCAAGATCCGAAGTGGAAACTACCGTATAAGATTTTTTCTCTTTCGAATTTTTGTCTTCGTTTGTGAACTTTTGATTGAAGGCCTGTCATATTAATCTCATAATTAGATAGTATCAATACAATAAAGATGATATATGTTATAAGAACTAGGTAGTTTTTTTCCAATAGAACTTTTGGCGAGTGCTGGCAGCTCAGAATTCGTTTGCATTCAAGCTCTCTGTTCAATGTATTCGCAAACGCAACTGCAGACCTGAGAATCGCAGTGAACACTGCTCTTTGGACGATTGTTGTGAGAGTCGATTTGCCGAGAATTCTCGTCGCTGAATATGTAAGGAAGCGTTTCGCATTGAAGACTCATGGATGAAGTAATAAAGATGCAAGGTACAAATTAGCAAGCATAGCAAGCAATAGAAGGCAAAGCTCGGATCGACTTCACAAATTCAAAAAGTGTTCTCAAATGTCCATTCTCTCGAAATCTGATGCGGCAACAAGCGGCACAAACAATGGCAAGAACAATGGAAACAATGATAAAAAATAATAAAAATAAGTTAACGGTTAAACTGGCCTGGCTAAATTAATGTCTTAAAAAAAAATTTCAAAAAACATAAAATTTTGAACTTTTATTTAGTTTTTCTATTATGAGGGGGGGGTTTTTGTATTAAATATAATTAAATAATTAAATAAATAGATATAATAAATAATTAATGAGAAGACGGCTCAAAACAGTGATGGACTCAGGAAATTAAAAAGTAAAAAAGATTCTAGAATACATTTCTCAAATTCTAAATTTTACACATTTACACGATTATACACGATTTATACACATTTATACGATATGACATTTGTGACATTTTTGACATTTGTTCTGTTTGGACATTTGGTGAAAGTCGATCCGAGCTTGCCGTATGTTGCTATAATTGGCTATAACAAATTATTACGAATAATTACGAGGTTTCGAATTTTCCCCTAATACTTGATGAAAGTTAACTTATTATAAATAATTTAATTAATTAGTAATTAAAATTAAGGACCTCTAGCTGTAATCGTTCCGACTCCGTGAATAATGAGCATGGCAACTACGGCAAAGCTCGGAATCGATCTTCCAGCAAATGTCCAAAAGAAAAAAATGTAAAAATGTCACAATATTCTTCACAAAAATGTGACTTCACAAATGTCCAAAGAAGCTTTGACCAATCGCAAAAATAAAAATACATTTGTTTGACACATCTGATGCGGATAAATCCACGCCAGATAAACAAAAATGATCTTA
>SCLH01000936.1:340895-357538 GCA_004367855.1 Oikopleura vanhoeffeni | reverse complement strand
TAGAATCATTTTTGTTGTTTCCAATTTTTTTCTAGAAATGACAATTTATTTCTCAAAAAAGCCAATTTGTTTTCAATAAATGCCAATTTAAAAGCGTTGTAAATGACAAATATCACTGTTTTTTCACAAAATTAAATTTATTTTTTGGAAACTTCAAAATTTCAGAAACAATTTCTGTGCAATGTCATAAAATACCTGTTTCCATAATCTCCCATACCATGCCATATAATAGTTGGGTAGGCATTTGCAACACTCAAAAGACCAAGTTCAAAAGCTCTCATTGTCAGAAAACTAAACGTTCAAGAAATAATAGAAATCATTCGCTATTGCAACATATAAAATGTCACATATGCTGTTTTCTCAGAATTCTTGAGTTGAAAAAAACCTGATTTCATTCTTACTTTCAAATTATCAAGAACATCGCATACAACATTGACCTTTTTGCAAAGAAAAACTGTCTCGATGAAGTTGCTCTTTTTCCTGACTCAAACTTGCGTTAACTTTCCCAATACAGTAATTTATCAAAAAATTTGAGCATTCAGCGTGATGCAAACTGGTGTATATGTCGATGAAAGACCGTCGCCGGACAGATCCTGAATATTTTATCAAGAATTGACAGATTCTGAATATTTAATATATGAAAAAAGTGAATCTTGGGGTCCGGCGTTGCCCGTTAGCGTTTAACTTTTTTATCAAAGCGTTATTGGTGAATGCCGCTTTTCCCGGCTTTCATTGGTCAAACGCAAACGTACAACGGTTGGCTTAGAGATCTCCTTCTATATCCTTTTCCCAACGGAACTCCATCTCAAAAACGCTTACTATTTTTATAGCGCGTGTTAGAATCCCACTGATGTTGTCTAAGTGATTGCTTGAGTGATTTCACACCGATAAAATTAAGCGGTTCCATTATCAAGGCCCTTGCCTATAAGCATGTTCAAGATAATCACTAAGACAACATAAGTTGGATTCGAACACGCGCTATAGAGATAGTAAGCGTTTTTGAGATGGAGTTCCGCTGGGAAAAGGATATATGCTGATAAGATATTTTCACGAACTGTGTGTAGTTACGACACTGTAATAACTACAAAGGCATCAGAGCCTGTTTTACGAAAGCATTTCAATTAAATTTCGTTTTTTGCATCTAAAATAATAGATGATACAGCTAATATCGCCGAAAGTTTTTTACTAAAAAATTTTGGCGATATTTGCACTTTCGGAAATATAAAGATATACATGTAAATAAAGTTTTTGTCAAACAAATGCGTGGAAGTTATAATGACGTCATAATTTGAACAGTTTTTAAATATTATAGAATTTTTAAATAGGTTCAAATAGAGTAAAATACCAAAATGTGAAAAATGAGGTACTCGACATAACGCAATAAAACAAAAATTAAAGAAAAAATTGATTTGGGAAATTCAATCTGGATATATTATCTTATTCATGACGCGCTCAAATTAACTTGTGATAAAAACCTCAAACGACACGTAAATTAAGCTATATTGGTTGGTTCGGCGGCATTCGCACTGGGAGGATTATAGCTAAAATCTTGAAATTGCGTAGTTTTTTCGGCTATATCGGCAAATTCGGCGATTTTGAGCCTACAATCTGGGGACACCCCCAGCAAAAAAATAAATTTATTTTCGGTCATTTTTAATTTAATTTGAAATGTTTAACTAACAACAGATTATTTTGTGAAAATGCGATCAGAAGACCCTTTTTAAATAATTGCAAGATTGTTTTGACAGTTTTTAATGACCTACTTTCCAATGCAACCTATAAAAAGGTTTGTTATTATAGTCGCTGGTGAGTTTCCAGATGCCCACTTGGTATTCAAAGTAGCTGTAATAAAATCGTTCTCCAAATAAGAAAAATTAAAAATTTCTGTCATAGGATGTGGCACTGAACTCCACAGTAGCAGTGAAAAATTGCGTCGTATAGGATAAAAGGTTTAACAAACATGATTAAGTTAATGATCTCATGACGCAAAAATCATCTTCAATTCGGCGGTGGCGCTATTTTAATTACGCCGAATTCTCTATAAGACGTCTGGGAACGGTTCAATTATCTAAAAGTAAACTAAAAAAATACTTCAAAATTATTGAGAATGAAATTCTTGTGAGTAAATAAAATCTGTCAGAACATTTTGAAATTAACCGGATAATCACTTTAGGTTTTTTAAAAGAATAAATAAGAGAGAGTGAAATCAATTCCTACATGAAGGTTGAAATCGGCACTTTTTATTTTCACAGCATTTGATTTTTTTATTGAAAAGGTTTTAGTTCAAATCAGCAAAATTTTTGCGCTCTTGTAGTCTTAAAAGCAGAATATAGGAGAAAAAAACGTTTGCAAGACAATGTCTAAAATTTTATACTAAAATATAAAACTTCCCTCAAATAATATCAATTACGATGCCCGAATTCATAAAAATCTTTTTCGATTTACTCTGGTGAAAAAGCATTTCGAAAGACGAATCGCGTGATGATTACGTAACTTTTGATGACATTGAATTCAACCAAAATACTCAAAATACAAATGATGCCGGGTAGGCTATTATCTCAATTTCGTATTATCAAAAATTAGTGACCTGAAATAGTTCTTCACCAGAACAAAAAATGTTTATGAACTCGTAATCGATATACTGTTCAAAATTCTATACCGGTTTTTTTTCACTTCTTTCATTTTTTCACATTAGCAGCAACTATTAATTAAGGTTTGGTTTAATATCTTTATCGTCCGCAATTTATTTACCTCAGAAACTCAATGCAACGGAAGCCGAAAAATGGGATAAATTATATAAACTTTCTGAATTTGCCAGAACAAACCCCTACTGGCTGAAAACGCAAGAATTTCAAAACGTTGTAGATTACGTCGATGAAAACAGTTACGTCCCAATCGAAGTTGATAAATCTCTTACCGAAAATGATCCCAAAATTTTTGGACAATTTGTGGAAAACCCAGTTGCTGAGGAACTCAAAGCACTGTATAATAAAGGTAATTTATAAAGAAGCCTGAAATTGAAAATCTTGATAAGGTCAGTTGAATTATTTTATGTTGAAAATCTTCCGATCAAAAAGTTTGCTTTGGAATAAAATGAAAAGGGCATTCAAATTTTAAGTTAATCGGTTTTTATAATTTAAAGATAACATGTGCGAATTTTCAAGTTGTTTTTTTACGTTCTGAATGTAAAAGTTTTTTTTGAAACAATAAAACCTACTATAGGAAATAAAACGACCAAAATGCAACAAAACAATTAGAAAAAACAAGCATGTTAAATTCACACCATTTTATTGAAGATTTCCGTTTAAAAGTAGTGTGCTATGTTAAACATCATCCAAGAGAGTAATTTAATAAATTTATTGAGGAATTATCCGAAAAATTACTATATAAATCACTATATATAAATTACTATATAATTTGAATCAAATACTTTGAAAACATATTCCTTCGTCACACTTTGGTTAATAAATGATGTCGGGATATTTTTTTAGTATAATTAAAACAAGAAAAATCTTCCAACATCATTAATTAACCAAAATGTGATAAAGGGATATCCTGGATATCATATCTCCTTATCACACTTTTGTGCCAATCCCGGCCCTACTACTTGAAAACACACTACGTTAGCTGATCAGGGCCGGAAAAGGCACAAAAGTGTGATAAGGGGATATCCCTTTAACACCTTTTGGTTAATCTGAGAGATGCGGGCAGAGTGAGCCAATCCTAACACTGCCTAGACCCGCTCCTAGCCACTCATGAGGCCGACTTTTCAACCCCCTCCCGATTAACCATAGGGTATTCAAGGGATATATATGTTCTCGAGCAAATTATTCCAAATCAGTAACGCTTTTAACCCGAACCAGTAACTTGTTTCAAGTCTTTAGGTAACTATTCGTGAGTAACTTCCTGTACAGCTGGCCGATATAAATGTTTTCATTTTCATCTCTGAACCAGGGGTCGGCACAATTGGATCGGATCGGTGGATCGGGGTCGGGATCGGATCGGTTTTCCGATTCCCATCCATTTTATTCACCAAGGCGACCGATCCGGATCCCGATCGATCCCAATCTTTTCAAAAGGCGGACCGATCCGCATCCCGATCCTACCCAAAAAAATTTAAGGCGAACCGATCCGATCCGATCCGATCCAAAAAAATTTCAGGATGTGCCGACGCCCATGCTATGACACTTTATTCGACTCTTACTTAATCTTCTCAGTTGTAAGAGGGAAAGAACCTGAATTTTTTAAAGATTCTCAAGCAAAACGCTGTTTAATAAATTTAATTGTGGATTGAAAATAATTTGATAACTGAAATTTACAAAAAATATATTTTCCAAGCGCCTTGGTGATAATTTTTACGGAAAATAAATCATTTTAAACGATGTAAAATTAGCTTATGATTTTCGGGAGAAGCCTATTACGGTTACTTCGGAAAAATTTCAGTTTTTTATTAAAATCACTCAGACGGGAAAATTAACTAACTAAAAATTGAAAAAAAAATACTTTTTTTAAGACTCACTTGCTTGGAAAAACGGGAATCTCTTTCCATCCACAATCGTGAGTACCACCACTCAAACAACAAGAACAACAATGACCACACCGACCTCAACAACATCAACAACCACATTACAAACAGATTACGAGGAGCTTTTTAAACAAGTTAAAAAATATCAAAACACAAAAAATCTCATTGGAACGATGATAGAAAATTTTGTAATCCATGTCAGATCGAATCAAAAACTGGAAAATGACCAAAAAATCTACTTGATGTCAGACATCCAGTACATTTTGAAAAATTATGGAGAATTGATCAAATCTGAAATGGAGACTTTGTCGATGGAAACTTACTATTTTCCCGATATGTTTTTCCAACAATGATGAAAACGTAATTAACAAGAAAACTTATATTTTGACTTTCAAATAAAATTACAATTTACATTCAAATGCTGTTTCAAAATAATTTTGGCGGAAAAAGTTTCAGATAAAGAGGGGGTTCTTAGGAGGTGGTGGCTGTGAATCTGAGCTCTTCATTTGAAGAAACACACACGTGGTATGTGAATTTCACTTCATTGCCTTAACAAATTTTTAATGGGCTTATCCTCGCGCAATATCTAAATTTTTATTTATTTGAAAAGAGTAGGTGACCTTTTTTTTAAAATAAAATTATAACGTGAGGTTAACCGCTGTTAATAATAAGTTACGTTCACAGCAATGACTTTTATGAAATACTTGCTATAATAATTTTTAGCCTTTTCAGTTTTTCAGTGATAAAGGCTAAAATATTTTTTTGCTTGCCCGGACCACCTTGTTCAACTAAGCTCACATACAGTATGTCACATTTTTGCTCCCGTTTTTTCATTTTAGATAAATTTGATTGACACCGACTGATTGACCACAAAAATAGAGCCTGTCGGTGATTGGCTCAGGGTGATCTATTCAAAATAGAAAAACGGAAGCAAAAATGTGACATGTTTTGTTTTTTTGGAAAAACGAGCAGATCGGATCAACCGATCAGATCACTTTTTTGCAATTCCGTGTTTTGAAATTCAGTTCCGATCCGATCACATTTTCATCCTATTATGTTTGTTATCTGATCGGAAAATTCATGCGTACGGGCTCGGTACTACCGGGAAGCTCAAAACTTAAACTATAAGATTTCGCGAGTACGTTTTGACTGGATTTTGTAACACGAAAAACTATTTTGATCAAAAATCAGAAAATATTGTAACAAATCGTATTTCTCACAAGTTTATTTTTGGTAATACTATTGTGCACAAATCAGCCACATGTCTACTTAATCAGCTAGTTGAAGTTCTCATATTTTCTAAAACTAGTCAATGTCAATGTTATTTATGCCCTTTATTTCACAGCAGACCAGAGCATGAAACAGCAACGCATTACCGCGTGCATAAAAATTTGGCTATTAAAAATGGTTAATTTAACTTCCTTGCACCCAAAAACGAGAGCTTCCCGTGACAAGTTGTGAATCACAACCCTAATCTCATTCTTAGGCGTCACTTTGAGCTCGTGTTGCGTAATGCCTGGAAATTATATCAATTTATTTAGTTAGTATTTATTTGTTTTCGAGATGAAGGAGTAGAATTTATTTGATAACATATAAAATTTCGAAATTTTAAGAAAACTCATTATATCGAAAATTATCACTGCTGCGCGTTTCTGTGCAAGCGTCATGTTATGAAAGGCGCGTTTGCACAGAAACTTCTGTCAGAAAGGCGCAGCAGGGATAATTTTCGATATATCTACGTTTCGATTGATTATCATTCTTAAGATTAAATAAAATATATATATGCGAAATAATTTAACATTGAATTTGAAAAGATCTAGAAATTCCTAAAATTTGGACTTAATTTTCTTGACTCCAGGGGTGACTCAGGGTGTTTAGTGCATTTTTAAATTATGAATAACTAACTAAGTTTCAGATAAGTAACAATGTCAGAAAAATTTAAAGGCATTATTATCAAATTGATCATTTAGGGAGGGTTTTTCGGTTCTTCTCAGAAAAGCTTCATTTCTCTCACGGTCTTTTTTATTTCTGAATCCGTTTCCGATAATTTTGAACCTGTTTTTGAAGTTTTTCAGACAGCACTTGTGAATTAATTAAACTTCGGATACAGACTTCAGAACAAATAAAGTTATAGCGAGGATCCTTAAATACTTTTCAATAAGTTACTTCTCGGAATTGTAATAAGAACTATAATTTTTCTAAATTTTTAGCGAAAAAACAAAAAAAAAAGAAAAATTCGTTTGAACGGCTTGTTGTATACAGCTTTAAATTTTGGCGAAAATAAAATTGCAAAATCTTTGACAAATTCGAATTAAGAGTCTTTTAAGACCTTATTTCTACACTGCTTGGACGCCTAAAATATTATTCTGCCTATTTATAGGCAATTGTTGTGAAGGGGTTAAAGTCAATTAAAACCACATTAGTTGTCAAACAGCTTGTTAGTAAGAAATACCTTTATAGAGAAATACCTTTATAGAGAAAGGGTCAAAAACAGACGAGGCGTTAAAATGAAGAAAAAATGAACTGATTGAACAACCTGTCTCCTAGCATATTTTTATAAACCATTTTCAAATCAAATCCTCAACTTTTTTATCCTTATTGAAACTTTGCCCGGTCATTAAAAATTGAGTACTTTTGTTATTTTGATTTCTTTGTAAAAACAAAGGAATTTATTTGATAAAGTAGGGTCGAAAACGAGAAAAAAAAGAATCGAATTGTTTAGTATTTTCAGGAAGTAAGATATCACAATGAGACCAAAACGTAGAAAAATATCTCTTGAGGTAAGATTAAAAAGATTAACGAGAATTTGTTTTTAATTTTGATGCAATGAAAAGCATACCTGCATTTATATTTTATTAGTCAGATTTCGAAATAAGAATACAACTGTATTTGAGAGATTTTTAAAAAAGAGACGACAATATTTATGAAATATGGTAGGTTTGACTTAATTCTTTTGATTTTGTATTTTTGATGAAAAATATGATTGCAAAAATGAAATGCCAATTTTTGACTTAAAATTATGTTCCGTTTAAAAAGTGATTTGATTTGCATTTGATTTGCTCAGAAGTTATATTTGAAGTTTAAATGAATTCTTGGTTGACCAATGAAAAGGCGAGTATCAAACGGTCGTTTTTTTTCTGAATCGCTACTAAAAAAAGACGTCCTGTAATTACCACCAAAATGCTCAAAATAAAATATTCTTTTTAACTGAACTAACAAAAAATATTGAATTTGATATAAATTATGCATCTTTGATTTTTTTTATATTTCACGCATTAGCCTATCAAGGTCGAATATTTCGGAAATGACGTCATAAAAATATAAAAACGCGCGAATATTAAAAATATATCGAAGATAAAACTTGGCGTTGATTTACAAATTGACATCATAACTTTAGAATAAACGTCAGATTTTCACTATACATACAGAAATTTGAAGAATTTTTGAATGCCGTATAAATTTAGAATTTCATTTTTTAAGCGCAGATATGAACCGATTAAAGATTTATTTCGAATTATATTGTCTAAATTAATGACGTCAGGTTCAAACCGCAATAAAAGTATAATCTTTCGATAACTTATTTCAGGAAGACGAAGTATTAGTTAAACAGCGCATCAGCAATGAATTTGTCTTTCTCAAAATTTTACAGAAATCTTTGCATGTTTCAGATGTTGAAATAGCAGTAAGATATCGTATTTGAAGATGCTAACATCTATGTGGATCATATGGAAAAAGAAGTCCGATACCAATCATTCGGAAATTTGGAGCCAACAAAGATAAAATTATAACTACAGTTTACAGGTGATCAATTTGTATCAAATGAAAATAATCAGACGTCGCTGATATATTGTCGCGAAAAGGCAAATAGATGGATAAAAACCCTTGCCGGACAAATTCTAAAAATTTGAAATATTCAAATGTAGTAGAAAATCAACGATCTGAATTTCAGAGTAAGCGAATGAAATTGGCTCAAGTTTAGGCGGCCACTCAATCATGTTTTTCGCATTCTGACTTATCAAAAAGACGGGTCTCTCATCCATATCATACAATTCACGGAAAAAACAGAAATTTACCATTCAAAATTAAATAATGCATTTAAAATTCATCGGTATATATACAATTTTAGCGTATTTTTTCGAAATATTCTACAGGCTGACCTTTCTCGTTAACCGCACTTTCTTCTTGCAAAATTACTCGACGGTGATTGGTCAATGTCCGGCATTAATGTATCAAATTGGTTCATCAATCACAAAAGTGGCGGATTTTCACTTTAGTTTTTGCTGCAAATTTTTGTTTGAAAAATTTATCGTAGAAAATAACTTTTAGGATTAAGGACTCGAAATTTGAGTGCAGTATGTCACAAACAATATGTTCCTATACGTGATGGCATCACACTGAATGTTTTTGACAAACAAATCGAGATCTGTGTGCCGATTCTTACCTGTCCGATTCCTGAGGATCTGGATGAACTCGAATTTGCTGTGGACTTAGGAGAACATGAAACAACAGATACTGTGATTATTCATATATGCCGATAGAATTTAGCGATTTTTTTATTTTTTGTTTATTTTATAAAAAAACAGAAAAATATTTTACAAAGAAGGAAAAACATCTGTCTTAACTTTGTCAAATTTATGATTTGCTAAATCTTGCCATATCGATAATAAATTCTGCACGAGCATAAATTTTGGAAATTGTCAGGTCATAAATGTACATTTTAGAACAGTTTCCATATTTTTCCGTCATCAAACTTTTTAGTTCTTCTTGCATTTCATGTAAATCTGACGTAGTAATGAGATTTTTCTTTAGCATATTTATGTCAATTTTGTCATCGTGTTTTTCGCATTTTCTTAACTTATCTGAAAATATAAATATTCAAAAATCATTATATTATATTCGAAATATTGCTCTTCTGACAAAATGATCTACGTTTCAAAAACATTGTTGGGATTTCCAGGTCATATTTTCACCAGGTGGCGCTTAAAGGGGTGACAGCGATCCGACAGATTGGTTCATTTTTTCAGAGCAATATATCCCCTATTCACACTTTTGTTAATATCCCGGCCCTGATCAGGAAACGTAGTGTGTTTTTAAGTAGTAGGGCCGGGATATTACCAAAAGTGTGAATAAGGGATATGAAACAAAAAAATGTGAAAATTTGATTTTTTATTTGTTATCTTCAATAAAAATGTTTATTCTTGCAAACGTTTATATTTTTAATTTTTTAACATAACTGAGTATCTGTAAAACTTTAAAGAACCACTTCTCAATGTACTTCCATTGCCAACTAAACTCGACTTAAGAATTTTTTTTGAGACAATATAAATAAATTTCAGACATTTTCGGGTGTACTCCGTGAAAAAGTCTCCATACTAGTTTGCACATTAAAAGTTTCTTCAATATGAAAATATTTTTTTTATGAAAAATGGTCAAAAATGGCAAAAAATAGAGAAAAACAACTATTTTTGAGATAAAAATTGACCTTCAATCGCGTTTTGATATCAAATAATGAACTGACTATCAAAAAATTGACGCCTATTATACGGTATAATTTATACCTGACATTATATTGGGAATTTTTTGCAAGAACAAAATTTCGAAACATTGAGTGCCATATGGCACTTACCGCATGTACAGCCAAGTGTTGTAAATTTTATCAATAGTTTAAAAATGATAATCGCGCGATCATCCATAAGTTATTTATCCTGATTATTTAAAAAGAATTCAAATAACCACTTATAAAAACTTTCGGACTTGATTTGCAGAAAATTTTCATAATATTTCCAGAAAAATCGACAAAAGATGAAAAATAAAGATTTTATGATTTTTCAAATGGCGGTCGGGAAAATATGTAAGCTGCTATGAAAAAAGTTGAAGTTGCTATTTTCTAACATAAAGATTTGAATAAAAAAAAATTTTGGCCGCAAAATGTGGAAAATTTTTTATAATGCTTTGATTTTTTCAATTTTTTACGATTTCAAAGATGAAACTCGAGGTCAAAGCTTTCCTAAAATAGTTTAAAATTATTTAAATGAGCTGGAATACGTTTATTTTGGTTGAGCTAACAATAATAAGCACAAAAAATAATCTAACTAATTACTTTTGTGAGTTATATTGACTCCAATCTGCTGGGTATATGCCACCCCCTTAACCGAGCTTCAAAGTTCGAACCGCTCATTGTCAATTCATTTTCCAATTTTTCATGAAAAATTAAAATGTTTTGTAAATCTTGCAGAAAGAATACTTTCATTTCGTTTATAGATTATTGAATTTTTATATAATTAAGTAGAAAGTCCCTAAAATATTTGAGGTCGGCGTATCTTATTTTGATCACCATAAAAAAAAATTGTTTGATGACAACGAGATCGAATAAAGTTGTTAGATAAAGCTACTCTATATTATAAAATATGAAAAATTGAAAATCGAAAATTTCAGCATTCTAACTTTTTCTATCATTGAAAAATTGCGATTTTTTATAATAGATTGATGGAAAATTTTCACCTAAAGTTTTGAGATTTAAACTCGGTATAACGGTCATAAAGCTCCCACCAATGTTCTGTTGGTCCAATGAGCTTTGGGTCATTTTTTTAAACATTTTTCCCCAAAAGGGACTTCCTTGAATACAAACGTTTAATTATTTTGAAATGTACTTTAAAAAAATGAGTAAATTTGAAATTGTACCTGCTAAAATTCGATAAATTCGACATTCGTTTGCACACTTTTGTTGTTTTCCAACTGATTATTTGGCGCCTTAGTTCCTTCATATCATTAAATCGTTCTAGAGGATGATATTTTCAGTTCAAGTTACAAAATCGATCTGATACAGTTTGTTTAAATTCGTCTGATTTCAATGGCTCGTTGAGTAAATGACTAATCCAGTCTCTTTCATCTGAAATTACAAATTGTATAATTAATAAAATCAAATTTTTTTAAGCCATATCCCTTATTCACACTTTTGTTAATATCCCGGCCCTACTACTTAAAAACACACTACGTTGCCAAATCAGGGCCGGGATATTAACAAAAGTGTGAATAGGGGATATTGATTTTTGTTTCAGAAAAAGCAAAAAATGAGTTATGTTTCAAAATGAGGTTTTGTTCACACCAAGATACTGAATTTAAAAAAGTCACGGAAATTTTAATCCTAGCTAAGGTATGTCAAGCTTCAGAATGGTTAGAAATGATTCATAAAATATTGATTCCTTTTTGATTCGAAATTATTTCTTGCTCAATTATTTAAAATAATCTGCAAGGTTTTTATCAAAATAAGCGCATTATTATTATGTTTTTAACCTCCTCACACTCAGAAACGAAAACTTCGCCTCACACCCAAAAGCCTATCTAAAGGCACTTTTTTGAGCGCTTATCACAAGAAAACTGGAAAGGATATCAATTTACTTATTTGTCACTGATTGAGATCAAAGATAGAATTAAGTGAATAACACGTCACATTTTTAAATTTCGAAGTTTGTGAACTAGATAACTGCGATAGAAAAGAGAAGTTCACTCACCTTGTATTTCTTGAAAACCATAAATTTTTTACAATGACATTTAAGTTAAAAATTTACAAGTGAAACTTTAACAGGTATCAAATTTGAAATATGATATCTCGATCGCTTACAAAACAATTATTCATATCGCTGCGCGTCAAAATATATGGCATCAAAAATGTGAAAATATTGCTAATCAGCTAAAAACTCAAAATCAGTACCACTTTATGTTCTACATTTGATCGATTTGTCCGTGTCGGCTTATATGGGTTAAATTGCCTTCAATTATTTCGAAAAATAATTTTTTTGAAATTTTTTTTATTATTTTGAGTTTCATAAAATCATTGTGTAAAAAATTATTTCTTCGTATAGAGACTGCAGATAAAATAAACTTATATTCAAAAAATCCTTAAGTACTTTCCTAAAAACTGGCTTCCTCAGAATCTTGATATTATGTATCGTTTTTACACAATTAAGTTTTTAGGAAATTTTGGCGAAAATCCTTAAAAAAAGTAGGCAGAAATAACTTTCGAACGGCTGATTGTATAAAATTTTCAACAATATTTTGAGAAATAAAATTGCAAACTCTATGACATATGTGAATTGTAGGTCTGTGACAATGTTATTTCTGCGCTGTTTTGGCTCCCGAAATTTTTTTTGCCTTTAGATAGTCAAAGGGTGTTAGGGGGTTAAGCTTATCTTTGTGTTTTCAAGTTTTTCAAAAATTGCTATCAAGCTTGAATAAAATTCATTTGATTGTAACAAAATTTCATGAATGTTTCGTTTTTCGATAGCAAATAAAGCCCATCTGTAAAACCTGTTAAAATTAATTATTTTATCAATAAAGAACTAAAAATAACTGAAAACTATGTACAGGATTATCAACAAAGTGTTTTGGTTTCGAAAAATGACATCGGATCGGCAGTCTTTTCAAAAAATGAAATCCGATTGGTAGCCTCGAAAAAACCCAAATCGAAACCGTTTTCTTATCAGATCCGATCTGATCTGATCAGATCTGAGCCGATCTGACCTGATTTAACTGTGTCTTTAGAAAAGTTTTTGTTATAAAACTTACCGGCATGATCTACATCGTGTTTGTCATGATCTTCATGATCGTCATGGGCATGTGTGTGATTGACAATATGAATATGAAATGGTTTATGCAATAACGATGGGTCAATCGCGTGCTGTTGCTTATGTAATGTTTGAAAGTCATCATCAAAATACTTATCAAGAATTTCAGTTGTTTTTGAAGGTGCAATAGGCGCAACAGGCGTTGTTGTTGATTCAAAAGTTGTAGCAGGTTTTTTGATTGGTTTTTTCTCAGTGGTTGTTGTCATTGATATGGATGTGGTTGTTTTTTCGGTTGTTGTTTTATTTGTGTTAGATGTTGCGATCGTGGTTGTTGTCGTGGTTGTGGTTGCAGTCGTGGGGGTACCGGTTGTTGTGGTCGTCTTAGATTTTGTCGTGGTTATGGTCGTGAATGTGGTAGTTGTCGTGGTTGTGGTCGTTGTTGTGGTTGATGTAGTGGTTGTAGTCGTTGTTTTGGTTGATGTTGTGGTCGTTGTTGTGGCTGTGGTGGTTTTTGTGGTTGTGGTCGTTGATGTCGTGGTCATGGTTGTTGTTGTGCTGGTTGTGGTAGTTGTTGCTGTTGTGGTTGTTGTGGTGGTTGTTGTTGTGGTTGATGTCGTGGTGGTTGTTGTGGTTGTGATTGTTGTCGTAGTTGTGGTTGTTGTTGTTGAAGAAGTTGTCGATTCACGGGTAGTCGTTGTTGATGTCGTGGTTCTCGTAGTTGTTGTGGTAGTTGTTGTTGTAGTAGTTGTGGTGATTATTGTTGTTGTCGTAGTTGTTGTTGTTGTGGTAGTTGTTGTGGTGGTTGTTGTGGTCGTGGTTGTTGTCGTGGTTGTGGTTGTTGTTGTCGAAGAAGTTGTCGATTTACGGGACGGTAGTAAATTCTCAAACCCAAGTGGTTTTTCAGTTGTTACTGGCTCAATTTTTTCACAGTTGCCTTTCACCAAGTTTGGAATAATACCATTATGATTTGTCCAGCTTTAAAAAATATTTAAGGTTTATGTTATAAACATTATAAAACCAATAGCTTAAATTATGCTGCAAAATTAACAAAAGAGTATTAAAAAGTAAATTAAATTAAAAAAGTATTTTTTATATAATTTACCTAAATTCTGTAGGACAATGATGTCCATCTCTAGAATATGCAAACCCACTCAACGCGCCGATAGTCTGAGATAAAAACCAAATTCCCATTTTTTGAAATAAATATACTTTGTCACCATTAAACCAAACATCCCGTCCGTCGTATTTGTTGCCAGTCAACGTAAATTGATTTTTTGGAGAGGTTGGGTTTTCATATAAATTCACCGTCAAACTGTATAAAGATAAATGATATTTTCTTATACAAGCAAAAATTAATAAAAATAAAGCGAAGGCGCATCAGCCGATCAGCCTTATTTTCAAGCCAAATTGATAGTCAGGTTGAATCGAAAACTAATTGGCAAAAAATGCTGTTGCAACAATGTACAGTATGTCACATACTGTATGTGTTTTTCTTACTTGCGAAATGAAAATTGTCATTTAGGTTAATACGGCCAATAAAAAATGGTAACTAGGTGGATTATATTTTCAAACCCTTGACATNTTTTTAATTAACCTAAATGACAATTTTCATTTCGCAAGTAAAAAAACACATACTGTATTGTAAAAACATAATGCTAGTAAAATATCATTGTATTGCGGTCAGGATTGTAAAAGGGGTGGGGATAGCAAGGGGATTTGCAGTATAAAATCAAAAGTGTGAAAAAACGGCCTGAGTTTTATTTAATTCGTTCCTTCAAATTTGGGCAAAATAAGTTTTACTAAGATAATCTTTTTATACTTAAAATTAACTTTTCTTTCATTAATAGGTCAAAGAAACAATTTTTAATGTAAATGGTACATGAATAAGTATATTAAAATTCATCCCAGACTCTATCCTAATCTTACGCCCACGAACTAACATATAATATCGCTATATTAGTCATATAATATCACTCATTATCACAATAAGTGATTGATGTAGCTGTGACTTGGGGGTAAGATCCGAATTGAGTATGAGTGGAATTTGAATGTGAACATGTTTCGTATGTTATAAATAAAATAACATACTGTGTGTAATCTACGATGATTCACCTTTAATTTTTGTATAATCATGTATGGGCTCAGTGTTAATGACGCTTTTTGCGCATGAAAATTTTGTTTAATAAAATAGAATATATTTATATCCATGCCTATTACAGCATGCGCCAGTTGTTAAAACAATCGCTCTTGGCGCTCTTGTAGGTACATCTAAGCCTGCAAAACTTTGTTCCACTAAAATTTCTCTACAAACTATAACTTGGAGTAAGTAAATTCCGAAAATCAACATTTTTTTTTAATTCTGATAACTTTTGTTCGAATAACTGTTCTGATAAAATTCTGTTTCAAATCTTTCTTAATATACCTTCAAATCAGTCAGCTTACATTTCACCAATTAATTCTTATAATCGAAAAACTTAAAAATTAGTTACTTTTTTCTTGCGTAAGGAAAAATTATCGCTAAACCTTGTTTGAAATGTAGGCGAAAGTCAATGACCTGGAACACAAAAGTATCCCATTCGCGTCCTTAAATTTCGTCTTTAAATTTTTGCTGGCTATTTTATCGGCGAGAATAATTCATTTATTTGAGAATCAAAAAGTACTTCGGCAAATAAAATAATAATTGAGCAATTAATTCTTATTTTTCACGCTTTTAATCATTGAGGAAATTATTTTTCGCAATACACGATTTTAGATTGATAATAAAAAGCGGAAAATTTGTTTTGTTTCTTTCATCTTTGGAATAACAAAAAATGTCGGATTTATTTTAAAATAATGCTTTTTCTTGGAAAGACATAAAAATCTGAAGTTTAAAATAAATATTTTTGATATCTAAAAATTCATATCACTTCAAAAACAATCTCGAAAGTTGTTGCAACTTTTTTTTAAATTACGGTGTTCGTGACTAAAAATAATATTTTCTATAAAAANAAATGCAAAATTTTTAAAAATAACCAAAAAATAAATTAAAAATTCCCAAAACAAAATTAATTTGAGATTTGCAAGACAAGATTAAAAAAGTTGAAAAAAAATCTAAAAATAAAAATATTTTTCACCATTTTTTTCGTGGCTAAGGAAAAATTCAGCCAAAATTAAAAATTAAGCGTGAAAATATTATATTATTTATCTTAAATTATGAAATAGGGTTGAGAGACGAAGGTTAACAAGATTATTTCACAAGTTTCTAGCGATCATAAAAGCTATATTTAAAAACGGGATACCTAGGCCTTTACTTTCGCGTTTGAACTAATTTTTCGAAGGTCTTATTGGTCAAACAAGTGATATCCAGGGCTTCTATAACTTATAGGCTATAAGTCAAACGCAGGTTCAACGCGAACGCTAAAGTTGAGGCATAGTGATCCCAATTTTTGCTATACTGTATATCCCCTATTCAGACTTTTGTAAATATCCCGGCCTCCTACTTGAAAACACACTACGTTTCCTGATCAGGGCCGGGATATTAACAAAAGTGTGAATAAAGTATATCTTTATGTTTC